>JAQGAK010001556.1:0-29963 GCA_034696945.1 Lipothrix lubbocki | reverse complement strand
CCACTGTTGCAAAAATCGGATCGGCATACTTTCCCCACTGCCCTGTTGGCCGCTAACATGGGTAACTTCTCCGGAAACCAGTCTTCCTTGTCATCCTCACTCGTCTCCACAGCGAAGAAGTCCCCTCCTTCCGGCTTCAAATATTCAATTAGTTCGTTCAAGTCGGCTTGAATACGGCCCAACAATACCAAAGTGTCGTTCAGATTGTCTTTCAGGCACTCAAAAGCTTCCATGTTAATTGAATTTTAGAATGCTGAATAAGAATAACTATAACACACGGAGGAAATTGTTAGGTGACCGATGATTGAGTGACCACGAGGTAATATGTACTCCCGGTATTTCTTATGCTATACAGCAACTTTGTAAAGATGGCTGAATGACCACGAGGAAGTACAAACTCAATAGCTGACTTTATACACTTTTATCAAGATCTGCAGTATGATGATAAGATAAGACTAACTTCTCTTACGTCCTGTCTCTTCGAATGCAACTTTGAGACTCATAGGAATTCTCTTATAGAGAGAGCTAGTATGCATATAACCATGTATGATATGTGTGACCAAAGGATCTCCTATAGAGAAAGTTCTCTTATATGGAGATCTCTTATAGCGAGAGTCCGGTGTACTTTGGTAAACTGTTAGTGTATTACGCATTCTATCAGCATTCAATAAAGCATGTCATCGCTCATCAAAAATGTTTGCTCTCATCATCCGTATCATTATAATAGCACACAATCTTTCAAATAGTGTGCACACCTTTGATACATAAAGGAAAGTGGGAAGTACAATAAATTACTAATAAGAAAGTTTGTAATTGTGCCCGAAATACCAATCTACTTTTATAAATTTATAAATCCGTGTATACATTTACCTTTTTCGAAGCTCATATATTGACATTTTTGTTCCCGTTTGTTTACATTGAGCTACCTGTACTTACAGATGCTTCACCCGCGTGGTTTGAAAATTAATACCTTAAAAGTAAATATGAATAAATCAGGTATAGTTTTAGTTGAGCCTGAGGATGAGCATGTGCTAGGTGAATTTACATTTTTCTACTCTTGGTACAAGGTGGGTTATCTCCAAATTTCTTATATGCTAACTAAAAGATGTCCACCGTAGCGTAATTTTATTTGATTTAACCTTTATTGAAATTTTTAGAAGCAAACTCATCTTGCACTCAGAATGATTGCGATACATGTAACCCATCTTACATTTACAAAATTCAGATACAGCTCTCCTCGCAACTCGAGTAGCGATTTGTTAGAGTATTAAAAAATGATTGAATTAAACATTTGGTACGTATGTATTTTTAAATACCCCTAAAGCTAGTTTAACACTTGAAATATTTGGAAGAAATTTTACACGGGTGTTAGGCCAGGAATAGGACTTATCATTATGTCTTTTTGTTGAGCGGCTAAAGCGTTCAGAAAAGCAATGTTTTTACTGTCCAGAAGATTTATCGCTGGCAAAACAAAGGTCTTGCTGCAACCCGGACCGTATGGATCTGGATATAAGACAGGATCAGATTTGGGGAATAATCCTAATATCGCAGTCTGTGGAAATTTTTAAACAACACTTGTTAAAGAAACAACATAGACGATATAAAAAAAATTGTAAAATTTGATTACAAGCGAGATGGATTTCGAACTTCTGTTCAACCATTTCTATTTACAGGCTATTAGATCCACTTATATGTATACTTACAAGTATATATTCAGCTACATTTCCATTTTCTCCAGATAACACTGAAACGTAAATCGGAGAGCCCGGATCTCCTTGTGCAGCTTTTGGTATTACAGTGTTATCTTGCACTCCCCTGAGGCTGACGCACATTTGATCTCCCGCCGCAGTAAATCCGTCAACGGCATTACTGCAAGAATTGGTGTATTTGGCCATCTGTACACAAGAGGAGAGCAGAAACAATGTGTAAATATTACCGGAAATATTTAGCCAGGAATTTTAATTAATTTCGTTAATTTTTTTTTAATTTGTTAAATGAAGGCTATACCGAATAAGTTTGACTAGTCAACGCATTGCCGGTGCAAACAGGTTGACCCCATGAAATCATGAATGGTCCTGCGTATGTCAACTCATTTTGAATTTTGGATGGAATAGAAAAAGGCTGTGGACATACAGACGTTGGAATTTCTGCCTCTAACTTAATTGCAACAAGGTCATGACTCGAGCCGTTATAATCTCTATGAAAAATAAATAAATTTGAAACCATTGGATTGTGGTAACATATTATGTTACAACTTCAATTATTTCCCAAGAATCTATTCAAACCACTATAACTGTTGCATCTGAATTTTATTTATATATAGTAATATCATATAATCAGTATTTTCTTACGGGTGGTACTCTAAAAACGATTCTTGAATATCGATTTGGAAAACACCGGCTGCATTGATATCAACGGGTGAAGTACTCTTCGCTCCTAAAATAGCCACAGGCAACCTATGCTGGAAAACAACACTGTACCTTGTAAAGAAAATTTCAGCGAGCTCCATTACGTTTTTAATGCAATTCGCATTGCTAAGTAATGTTTTGCTTCCAATCACTGCTGCTGTACATTCTTGAACATAGAAGCTTCCGGTTTCACTACAAGATTCCGGTGCCTGCATTAATCAGTATCACGTTAGGACTACATACATTTAGAGAGTAGTTGACACTAATAGGTAATATTAGTAAGAGTTTATAATAGAATTACCTCAGCCTGTAAAGCGATTACAGCAACACAACCCGATTTGTCGTTAAGATTTTGGATAATTGATGCATCGAAAATTCTCTCGGCTGGCCCAGAATTGCTATTGGCCAAGTTGAGCAACAAGCTTAAGGCTAGGAAGCTAAGGGTAATGGCGACTAGGTTACTTTGGAAAGCCATGAGAAGGCAAGTTGAACAATGCCAAATCGGCGGTACAATCTACAGATATATAAATTTAATTCTTTAGAGAATTAGAGAAGTTTTAGTTGTAGCAATTGTTGTAGTGTAACTGATGAGCACATCTGCACGGCTGGAGACTGACATGTGAGGCGATTATACGAACCACATTCGATGAAATATGCTCGCTCTATCTAAATTATTCAGTATAATTTTTTTACGTAAAACGTTTTCAAAATGTATGTATAACATTGGATGTGTGGAAAATTCACCTAAAATGTTATTAGGACAGCGAATAAATTTTCGTACACATTCCCAATTGTTGGCGTTTGTAACTAAAAACCCGACCTCGTACATGCGATATCAGATATTCATAGAAATTGAGCTCAAAAATCTAATTTATCGTCGGCCAAGATTCTCAAAGTACACATTTCTGTGTGGACAGAAAATGATCCTTTGTCGACGATATGCTAGAAAAATGTGCAATCTCTTAACAGATCATTATAAGAGAGGTTCAAAATGAATTCCTTCAATCATCGTTAGAGTTTTTCTAGATCGTTTACCATACCTTTGGAACGGTTTCAAACATTTGCCTTCCCCTAAATCTACGACCTATTTTCTCTACTTTTAGGAAGGACGCTGGGACAATGTATACTGAAAAGTAACTGCGAGTAACCTAGTTTGGTATCAAATAATTACCATTCATGCTCAGTATGTTCATCAATTATCCTGCAACCAACCTCTTTATGTCGGCGTGAAGGACATCTGCGTGTAAATTTCTAAAATCCGTTTGAGATATTGGGCTGATACTTTGGTATAATTACAAAGTATTGCAAAAGCATTCAACAAAATTTAAGCCGGTAATAGCTTTTTACAAATTAATCTAAAACTTTTCGTAATATTTGAATCGTTTTATATGGTACACTAAACTCTCCCTATAAGAGAACGCTCCAAATCACCAGAATCAGTCTCTTATATCGGAATTCTCTTATAGAGAGAACTAGTATGCACATAACTATGAACGATATGTGCACCCAACGGATCTCTTACAGCGAGAGAGAGTTCTCTTATATGGAGATCTCTTATAGCCAGAGTCCGGTGTAGTTACTAAAATAACATTTTTCAGCGTAACAATAATCAGAAATGAGTTTATTAAATATTTGAGGTATACACACATGTCTTTTAAAATACTATTACAACTGCTCTAGCTGAAACAATATTTGTAATCAAACGCGTTAGAAGATATTTTACACGAGTATTGGGCCAGGAATAGGACTTTTCAAAATGTCTTTCTGTTTAGCGGCTAAATCGTTAAGAAAAGCCATATTTTTATCGTCGAGAAGATTTACGGCTGGCACAACGGACGTCTTGCTACAACCCGGACCGTATGGATCAGGATATAACACTGGATCAGATTTCGGGAATAATCCTAAAAGCGCCATCTGCAAAAAGTTTTGAATAACGTCTATTAAAACAGCAGCAAAAACTATTTCTAAAATTTGACAACATGCCTCATGAATTTTAAGATACATTATAAATTATAACCATTTTTGTTAAATTAGTAAATTCGATGTCTGTTTACACTTACTAGTATATACTTGGCTACATTTCCATTTTCTCCAGATGACACAGAAAAATATATCGGAGCTCCCGGATCACCTTGTGCGGCTTTTGGTATCACAGTGTTATTTTGTACTCCCTTGAGTCTGACGCACATTTGATCTCCCGCCGCAGTAAAGCCGTCAGCGGCAATACTGCAAGAATTTGTGTTTTTGGCCATCTGGAATTAAATTATTAGTAATGTAACTATCTACGGTAGTCCAATGTATCGCAATGTATGATTTCATAGCTATATTTTAAATGTTTGTATTGACTTCGATAAATACGCAAATGTCGCCGAGGCATTTTAGTAAAATTCGAAAAACCTTACCGAATAAGTTTGAATACTTAACGCATTCCCGGTGCAAACAGTTTGACCCCACGATATCATAAATGGTCCTGCGTATGTCAACTCATTTTGCATTGTGGATGGAATGGAAAAAGGCTGAGCACACAATGACGCTGGGATTGCTGTCTCTAACTTAATTGCAACTAGGTCATGATGGTTCGAGCCGTTATACTCTCTGTGGAAAAGAATTACATTTGATTGAGGCCATCGGATATATGTAGTGGTTTCTATTATTTTCCACGAAATTTATACAAGAAAATTATAACTATTGCATCTGAATATTAACGATTCTATATTAATGTGATAAGAATCATTATTTTTTTACGGGTGATACTCTAAAGCCGATGCTTGAAAAGGGATTTTGAGCACACCAGCTGCAGCGACATCAACTCCGGAAATAATTTTTGCCCCTAAAATCACCACGGGATACCTAGTTGGGAAAATGATACTGTAACTTTCATGAAAAATTTCGGCGAGCTCCATTAAGTTCTTAACGCAATTTGCATTGCTAAGTAATGTTTTTCGTCCAATCACTGCAGCAGTGCATTCTTGAACGTAAAATCCCCCATTTCCACTGCAAACTGTGGGGACCTGCAATTATCAGTGTGTAAAGTTATGACTACATTCAGAGCATTATTTAAACAAATAAGCTACGCTACACTAAAATTCTAAAGTGTGCAATAAACTTACCGCCGCCTGTAAGGCGACTGCAGCAACACAATTAGCCTTGTCGTTTAAATTTTGGATAATTGATGCATCGAAAATCCTCTCTGCGGGTCCAGGAATGCTGTTGACTGAGTAGAGCAATGCGCTTAAGGTCAGAACGCTAAGGGTGGGGGTAAGTATATTCCAGTGGGAAGTCATGAGGAGACAAGGTTAAAAATCCTGGATCGGCTGTAAAATGTAAATGTATGTCCTATTAATTTCTTAGAGAACTTGGGCACGCAATTGTTGCAATTAAACTGATGAGCACATCTGCACGGCTGAAGAAAGAAAGTGCTGAACTCGCGTAGATTAGTACCATGTGTGTGGTATGTATACCAACCACAACTGATGCATTTGGACGTGTTCTAAATTATGCCGTATAATTTCTTCATGAGAAGTATCCAGATTACTAGAACGTAAAGATAAGATATCCACTCGTTAACACTAGAATTTTGGAACGGTTTGAATGACCATATTCAGTGTCACTGCATTATGCACTACATACTTTCGTTTTGTATAGTTATTTATACGTTTTTATATTGTTCCACTAATATCATATGTTTAGTAGTCAAATAAATTACGTTTGGTTAGTTAATTTGCTGTGGGCAATCTCACCTGTATGATTATATAGAAAACTGGGGCACCAAGACCTTATCAAAAAGTGTAACGACCTGAAAATTCTGGGAAACCAAATCCATTACATCATCCTTGGGTTAGTTTTCCGTTTATTATAAATTGGTTTACCTTTACAAGTTAGATATGTTTAGTCATTTATTGAAAGTAGAACACCTTTAATGTCCGAAAGTTTGCTTCGACATATAAGTACATACAGCGGAACCTCGCTATAAGGGGCCTCCATATAAGATAATTCTCTCTATAAGAGATCCTTTGGGTTTGCATGTCATACATGGTTATATGCATACGAGCTCTCTCTATAAGAGAATTCCTATATAAAAGGCAGATTTTGGTGATTTATGGCGTTCTCTTATAGCGAGGTTCCGGTGTACTTACATGAAATCACAATAATTGGGCTTATTACAATCACCACCCAGAAGCTCTTTAAATTTAGATCATTGAATCCAAGTTGGTTTCTTCGTTATTTCGCGTTGACCCAGATGAAAGTAATAAGTTTCTTCTAGGATAATGCATAGTTCTACATACATGTAGTAAATTTGCATAACGTGGTCCACTGAACTCTCGCTATACGAGAACGCTTTAAATCACCAAAATCAGTCTCTTATATAGGAATTCTCTTATAGAGAGAGCTGGTATGCATATAACTGTGTATGATATGTGGGCCTAAAGAATCTCCTACAGAGAAAGTTCTCTTATATGGAGATCTCTTATAACGAGAGTCCGGTGTATGTCATATTCTACACACTACTGCCATACAGATTGCAAACCTGAAAATCCATATTCACACCAAACATAAGTTCCTATGTTCGCCGCACGATGAATCAGATAGATAGATATATCAAGTGCAATAAGATAATGGCAGACCTATATTACCTCTGAACACTAATTGTCATACAAGGTTGCTTTTACCATTGGTTAAACAATAAAAATCGACACTGCAATTAATTCATGTACCATTTAAAATGTACAAATACATACCACGTTAATGCAGAGCTCCATTTCATGGTATGTAGAAAAAAGCACACAATAAGAAAATAAGTTGATGGGTGTACTTAAAGTCCAAATAGACAAGGAAATGACAATAAATCCGATATTATAAGTTTTTTTATTAAGGTTTAGAAACTACCCGACAATAAGATAGTCAGCGCTAGGTGGAGCAAATACAATAATATATGTAATGTGTATATTGGAATTCCAAAAGTGTGTAGACTTTTGTCGCAAAAAATTTTGAATAGCAAGTTTAATCAATTAATAGAATACAGGACAAAAAATGATAATTTTGTAAATTATTTCTGAAAATATTAGTCATAACTAATACGGAAACTGTGGCTGATTAATGCCCAGCGTTTAAAACTTTCATTTGCCATCACCACCTCAAATGGCCGAGGGAAAACTATATCGGTTCCGTGAAGATATACCTCATTTGATCACCTGTTATATTCACTAGCACACCATAGAGGAAATTATAATTATCTTTATTTAAGAGATCCGTCGCTGCGACCTTCGACGCTTTGCTGCAACTCGTTCCAAAGGCATTCGGCGTCCGGCCGTCCCCCAGTAGTTGTTTATCATTGACGCCCAATACGCTTCGCTGGGAAGATATTAACACAAAATGTATATAGAACGAATTTGGAAAGAAAAACACGAGTGTTCTTAAAACCTACATTAGTTTATAAAAACATTTTCAGTCCAAATTGTTAGTGGTAAATCTGTAGCACAAACTTACAATGACAAAGTAAATTTTGGAACCTCCTTCATTTTGGGGCAGAATAATGGAGGATCCCATGTCACCAAACGCGGCGTATGAGTCCTCTTGTGGCCGGATGTTTGTTAACTGATGCACAATTTGATCCGTACCTTTGTTAGGGACTAGACTCGTTGTGTCTGGATCGCTCCGCGCCGTCTACACAAAACCGCACCAAATATTTTAAATGTCCAAACTTTTCCACGAAATTTAGAATAAGATGTCCTAAATGAGACGGAATAAGACTTGGAATACGACGGATTGGAACTTACCACAACATTTCTGACCGCGGTAACAATCCCGGTACATGCTTGTTGACCCCATGATACCATATAATATCCCAGTTCAGAATTAATTGTGGTATTTAGGTATCTTGCTACAAACACGGGATTGAACATGGGCGTATTGGCTTTTTTGACTAGCGTAATTAACACCAAGTCGTAATTATTACTACCCGCTGCTGATTTCCTAAATTGTTCATAAAGTATTAGTTACACTAATTGAACCGACTAAATCATCAAAATGTAGCTTAAGTTTTAATTATTATACAAAGAACACAATTTGGTTTACTTACGGGTGGAAATTTAGATTAGCTGTTGTAATGGTGTTAATGACCACAGCGGATTTACTCATATCAGCAACACTGGTGCTGTCCATGCCAATAGCCACCAGCAATTGTCGGTTCTCGTTCGTCGGATCGCAATCAGCCACCTTAAGAGCGTTTCTGAGGCAGTTCGCATTGCTAAGCATCAATTCTGCACTTATTAACGTTGCCGTGCAGAGGACGATATATTGAAATACATTGTCCGGCGTCTGAAACGGAACGACAAACATAACAAAGCATTTGCAACATACACTTAAAACATTTCATAATCGAGTTGATGGCTACTAAATATTGTTAAATTAATACATAAATATTTATAACTAAATACATCGTCCAAACAATCCCTACCGTTATTTTTATCATGACTGCACCTACGGAATACTTGATAAAATTTAAATTTGGACTCCCTTCGTCAAAAAGTGTTGAAGGGGCGATGCGTTCCGTGGGTTCGGATGGGCTGTAGACCGAGTTGACCGAGCATAGGAGGAAGCCGAAGGCCAGAACGCCAAGGGCGATGGATGAAATAGTCGGCGAAGAAGCCATTGTAGGATATGTTTAGAAGAGTAAGTGCTGGATTTGTAATACAATTCAAGTCCTTTTTATTCTTTGAATAGGCCTATGCACATTAGTTTTCAAGTTCACGGTTAGCTCACATCTGGCCAGAGAGAGAGAGAGAGAGAGAGAGCAAATGATGGAGACGCGTGCAGTAATGGGATTTGAATGGCGTTAATTGCAAACCACAGTATTTTTTATACAGCTCAGTAATAACTAAGGGAAATGTTCGTGTGCAATTGAACATCTCTGGAGTTAAGAGGCAGATTCGTATATTTGCCAGATATGTCATTTTCACTTGTGCGGTAGACGAACACATCGGAGTATGAATGCATTGGCAAACGTTATTAGAGCAAACGCTTGAAGGACTAATTCCCCATACTATGTATGATATCGTCCTTTGGCTATAGGATTGTCTTTTTAAGATTATTTGGCATAAATTTTTACAAAAATCCCCAATTGGATTCTAGTTATAACGCAATATTGTTTAAAATTTTGTTTTAACGTCGCAGAGCGATGTCTCATTGACAACATGTTTTGGATCATCATCTTTTTTATTTAATTAATTATGATTGAATTCCCTACTGCGAGTAATATTGTCTGTCGCCAAAAGATGTAAAAGTACTAATTTGTGTATTGGAGCTATAGAAATTGGTATTTTAGGGTTCATTGGTAACTATGTACATACATACATAAGCAATAGGAAATTCTGAGTAAACTCTCGAAGTATATTCCTGCTGATTTTGTATTATGTATGATCCTAGTACATACAAGTACATTGTAAACCTGAAAATTATAATATGACGAGTTATGTTTACCATTGAGCAATTCATTATACACGTGGGTGTCAGATCCAAGGGTATGTCCTTGATGTAAGCTCCTATTTCCGTATGGTATCATTTATCGTATATAAAATAAAACTCTATTTGCACTAACTAACACGAGCATATATGTACATACGTGGCTACGTTCAATAGCAATTATATTGCGCAGGTTGGTGTGCATGTTTTGAGCGGAATAGAATTACATATAGCGGAATTATTCCAAGAATAATAAATCTCTCTCAATATTGCTAATAGGGAAATATGCCAACAAATGTATTATCTATTGATATGTAATATTCAATTATGTTGTGTAAAATAGATGAAACCTCTTAATAACAATCGAAAAATATATAATATGCATGAAAATAATGATAAATTATAACATTCTATTCGACCCTTTCGGAATCTTTTCGTTTGTAACACGGATGAAACTCGGTTAATAATAGTAATTATTTTTAAAATCAGAGATTAAGCTTTAATTATTAAAGCTTAATCTTTGATCGTAAGAAGATCTTAGACAAAATGATTAAATATTAAATAAGATTTATAAAAGTAATATTTATCCGCATGTATGTAATACGTATACTGATTTACTGATAATACCACTTCCGGACTCCAATTGTTGTAAAATTTTTTGTTTCAATTGTTGTTGGACTCCAGTTGTTATCTAATACATACTTGCTGCATACACGTAATTTTTGCCTAAAATGAAATTTACACCGTTCAAGGTTATGTATCAATATGTACCAACAATTACATTCATATTTGTCCGATTTACAGTCTTTGGCTTTCTAATATGATGATTTTTTAATGTAAATGAATTTGCAATCAAACATCACCACAATATGATGATCATAATCATAAAGGTCAGTGCTTTTCTAATGATTTTATCGATTGAGGTTTATTCTAAAATAATACAGAATAAGCTGCTTAACGTATGATATTATTCCAAAGAAATACTTGTAAACTATTATTGATTGGGTATTTGCTTAGGGATGGGACTTTTCGTAACGTTTGATTGTAGAGCGGCTATTGAATTAATGAATGCCAGATTATCAGCGTCGAGGAGATACGCAGCCGGCACTGTTGACGTCTTGCTGCAACCAGCACCAAATGGATCTGGAAATTGGGTGGTGTCAGATTTTGGGAATATTCCTAAAATCGCGACCTGTAGAGATTTTGAATAGAAAAGCATTTAGCGCTCAAACTTACTCATCATACACGTATATGTTATATTTTATTTAGCTATTGTGTTCAAAACTTACGAGTATATACTGAACGACGTTTCCAAGTGTTCCCGACGTTACAGCAACATATATTGGAGCGCCTATATCCCCTTGCGCCGCAAGGGGTTGCACATTCGGGTCTTGAACTCGCTTGAGAGCGTAGCACATTTGATCGCTCGTAGGAGTAAATCCGTCCACGGCAACGCTGCAATCAGTGGTTACTTTGGCCATCTGTACTCAAATTTGTTATTTTAACTATCCGTGTCACTAAAAATGCAGTCATGTTACATAATGATTTTTTCTTCAAGATATCCGTAGTTTCGAATTGGATCGACAAGGTAATGCCGCAGTGGAAATAATCCCGCATGTACACAGGACTCTCGCTATAAGAGATCTCCGTATAAGAGAACTCTCTCTATAGCTCCCTCTATAGGAGAATTCCCATATAAGAGACTAATTTTGGTGATTTAAAGCGTTCTCTTATAGCAAGAGTTCCGTGTAATTTATTTACTCAGTATAACTTACAGAATAGGTTTCCTTAGTCTCCGCAAGCAAAGTGCACTGAGGTTGACCCCAGGATGTCATAAATGGACCCGCATAAGCTGTCTCATCTTTAACACCCGATGGTATCGAGAAAGGCACGGGGCACAATGGGGCTGGGATTTCTGTGTTCAACTGGATTGCGACAAGGTCGTGGTCCGAGTTGCTATATAATCTATTTAAAACATTGATTTTGGAACAATTACATATATAGTGCGTTTGTATTAATGATATGATGGTTTAATAATAATTAAATTTCACTCGATCGTCATTTGTGGCATCTCAATTTATACAAACGACTTCTCTTACGGGTGGTACGTGAAGAATGATGTCTGCAGCGAGATTTTAAAAACACCGGCTGCAGCAACATCGGCTGGGGAAGTACTTTTCATTCCTAATATAAGGACAGGTTCCGGTGTTGTGCAAAAAAAGTTAAAATTTGTGTTGCAGATTAAAGCAAGTTTAACGGCATTTTTAACACAGCTTGCACTCCCGAGTAATACCTTTCGACCAATAACTGCCACCGTGCACAACTGCGTATAGGATTTCCCAGTCGCACTGCAACCAGGGGTTACCTGTAAATGTCACAAATGTACCTGTTATGGCTGTAATGTATCAAGATTTTACTACAAATGCATTTACATTGATAAAATGTTGAATTAAATTACCGCATACTCCACGGCAACGGCACCAACACAAGTGGCCTTGTCGTTGAGATTTTTAATAATTGAATCTTGGAAAATTCTCTCGGCTGGCCCGGGTTGACTGTGGGCCGAGTAATGCAACGAGCTAAAAGTCAGGACGCCAAAGGCGACGGAGAGTAAATTCAGCTGGGACGCCATGAGAATACAATGTCGATGAGGAGTGTTAAGTAAGCTTTGTAATGGAAGGCCTTTTTATTCTTTGCAGACGTTGTGCATGCAAATGTTCCACCCCAACTGATGAGCACATCTGCATGGATGGAGACAGCACTGAAGGCACGTGGATTAATAGCACTTGCATGGCATCATAGCAACCACAACGTATAAAATATCCAGAGCGATAATATAATTATATATTTTGCAGCATCACTTCCTTTAAATACGACGTCAAAATCCCTTTGAAAATCATGCTAAGAACTCTATAAACTCTAATTTCTCTAAAATGTCAACTTCAAATTAGGAAACTTTGTATATTTTCAAGTTTTAAGACGCCAGTCATTTCGGTAAGTATGTATATGAGTCAAAAATGGTTGTAGCCCGCATTCATAATGTAATTTGATTTGGTATTTCATGCAACATTTGGATTAGTTTTCCAAAATTTAAGTGCAGTACAATGCATACGTTATGAAGGAAATTGAAATAATTTGTTTGTTGAATATTTTTGCCAGAGGAAGATTTTTGCACGCGAATATTTTGAAGGTCTAGAGGGAAATTATTTTGTGAAGGCCATAGTAATAAATTCTACACGCGGAACATTTTTTGACGGCAGATCTACTGACTATGTCAGTATGTATTGGATTGATTTTTCATTTAATATGGAATGGTAATATTTTAGCTCTAGTAATATCATAACCTTCAACATTACATTATACTTTTGTCATCGTAATTTCCCTTTGACGCAAATGTCTGCGATCTCTTCCACCTGTTAACACCTGTTAATACAGTTTTAGGAGGCAGATGTGCACGGTATCGGCCGTTAAGGTGCAAAGTAGCCCTTATCAGGCTCACTTGATAAATACGGAAAACGTTTAGAAGATATTCAAACATAATGTGCATGAATTATTGACAGGGATACAGTGAAAAGTTTTTGAAATGATAAAAAAGTTAATGAAAGGGTTTGAGTTACAATGTATTGCAAATAACAAAATGAAATAAAAATTAAAATTAGTAGTAATTCCAAACTTAATAAACCCCAAGCGTAAAATCTGTACACATAAGATTGACCATAGTTGAAAAGTCAACTTGTCGTTTAGGCTATTTTAGAAAATTGACCATCAAAAAAATTAGGAGTAGCAATTAGGAGTAGTAAGAAATTTAAATATAGACTAATACACAAACGTAAAATGTGTATGAATTTGTTTGTGTTTGAGAGAACGTGAGCGAATTCTATACCGAAATTACGGATCAAAGTTCTTATTTTCCCACGGTTTTTTAAACAGTGATTAAATCTTTTATTCGAAATGAATTACATATCAACAGGCATTGAGTTATAAAGCTTTTCAGGTTCATAGTTGATCAAAAGTTTAAAGCTTTATGGTATGGGTTCTTGGTAGATAAATCTCATTTGATCCCCTGGTATTTTATCTAGTATGGCAAACAGAAAGTTATAATTATTGGGATTTAAGAGGTCAGTTGCAGCGATAAACGATTCCTGGCTGCAACTTGTTCCAGTTGGATTCGAGGCCCTGATGTTAGCAAGCAATTGGTTACCGTTTACGCCTACAACGCTGCGCTGGAATCGTGTTAACAAAATAAATATTCAGCACGAGTTTGAAAGAATAAAAGCTTGATTTGGTACTAATCTGGATAATTGATTTAAATCTGGATTTAGAAAAAACTAGTTGTGTTT
Organism: Lipothrix lubbocki; assembly: GCA_034696945.1. NCBI lineage: Eukaryota > Metazoa > Arthropoda > Collembola > Symphypleona > Sminthuridae > Lipothrix > Lipothrix lubbocki. Next base: position 15,754 of record JAQGAK010001556.1, on the reverse strand, counting down.
GTCATTCCTGGGATTAATTGCATTGATCCAACTTACGATTACGAAATTTATTGTGGAGTTTCCATCATTTTGGGGTAGAAATACAGAGCAGCCGACATCTCCGAAGGCTTCATATGCATTCAATGCTGTACGGGTATTTCGTAATTGATGGACAATTTGGTCGTCCCCTTTGTCAGGAAGTTTATTTAGCGTGTCTTTATACGTTGGCGCCAACTATGAATTGCATCAATAAGAAGTATGGTTAGATAGCAAACATTCACAGTTTCGCTAATTTTTTTTAGTATAAAAACGTTTACATTACAGAACTTACTGCAATATTCCTGACCGCATTGACACTCCCGGTGCATGCTGGTTGACCCCAGGATAACGTATAATATCCTAGCTCAGAAACATTTTTTGTTTCTAAATATCGGGCTACAAACATGGGCCGATACATTGGGGGATTCGCTTTCTTCGTTAACTTTATTACTACCAAGTCATACGTATTGGGTTTTGATGCATTATACATCCTGCAAAAATTGTTTGTAATTATTATTAGGACAAAATTAAAAACACTTCCACGGTGTATGCAAATAAATTTGGTTTAGTGTTCAATGTTTACGATGAATTACATGGTCAGTGGCATACTTACGGGTGAAATATTAAGTTGGCCAACGTAATATCATTTATGACCACATTTGGTTTATTCACGTCAGCAGTGCTCGTGCTGTCCATTCCGATCGCAACGACTAATTCTCGATTTTGGCCAAAGGGGTCACATTCTTCTACTTTAAAGGCGTTTCGAAGGCAGTTCCCATTGCTAATCATCCGTTCAGCACTTATCAACGTCGCAGTGCAGAGTACAGTATAACTTACTTCATTGTTTGCAAGCTGTAAGAGCACGAGTGCAAAAAACTTGAAACAAATGTTGAAACTTTTGATAATTTATATTAAATTTTATAATTAATTGAATTTCAATTTTTTTAGATGTGTATATAATGTTTTTAGCATGTGTTTTTAGATGGAAATATAATGTACAATTTTAATTTCTTGTAAATTCATACCGTTCGTTGTATCATTACCGCACCTACAGAGTACTTGATGTATTTAAACTCTGGGTCCAACTCGTCGAAATTAGTTCCAAGCGCAATCCTTTCAGTTGGTTCGGATGGACTGTAGAACGAGTTGACCAAACATGGGAGCAACCCGATGGTCAGAAGGCCTAGGGCTGTGAATAAAATATTCCACTGGAAAGCCATGGGAGGAAATGTTAAGAGTAAATGCTGGATTTGCGACACTAGTCAAGGCCTTTTTATTTCTGGCTTAAGTTCGTAGGAGTTACATTGTGTATGACAAAGACGAGTTTGTTCATGTGAATTAGGTAATGAATTTAAAACCGCAACATGTGTATACGGCATATATGTAAATATATATAATATTATATATATATGTATAATTCCTTTGTCTGTAATTGATACATATGAGTGGATAGCAACTCAACAATTAACATGCAGGTAGGCTTAGCTGCCTGCCAGACACATCTGTCATCACATATTTACACGTGCAAATCAACTTCCATACTGTTTTACTGATAATTCATTCCACAGCGTAAAGTTATTTGTTCCATACGATGTAACTCTCGAATAAATCACCAAAACCCGTCTCTTATATAGAAATTCTCTTATAAAGAGAGTTAGTATGCATATAACAATGTATGATATATGGGACCAAAGGGTCTCTTACAGAGAGAGTTCTCTCATATGGAGATCTCTTATAGCGAGAGTCCGGTGTACTGTCAAAATAGATCCAGACTCAAACATAATTAAACTTTAACCAAAAACACCGACTTTATTACTGTAAATTTCAATTTTTGTCCTAATGATTCCCTATTATATACATTAGATATGTAGTAGTACATAATATTTTGCCTTTACATCTGAAATTCCATGGGAATTTCTCGAGTAGCAATATCTCCTTGAGCAGCTTTTATGGACGCAAGGAATGCTATATTTGCGGGGTTGAGCAGATCAGTCGCAGGAACTATTGACGTTTTGCTACAACCTTCGCCAAAGGGGTTTGCCGCTGGATCTTCTTTTGGAGATTTTCCTAAAACCCCACACTTTGGAATATTTAAATAAAAAAGGGGGTTATTAGGCACACTGTAATTCGAATATAGAATAATTCTTATCATTCATTCTGACTTACAACTATATATTCAGCTACGTTGCCCAGCCCTGCTGCTATTTGGGCAAAGTAAATTGGCGACCCCATATCTCCTCGCGTGGTTCTTGGTTTCACACTAGCATCTTGAACTCGCTGCAGGCTGAGGCAATTTTGGTCAACACCTTTTGTAAATCCGTCGGTCCCAGCACTACACGCAGTTGTTGTTGGAGCTTTCTACAGATAATTATTCAAATGTGAACACTTCGTTTTGTTAACTATTTACCTATCGATCTTATATCCAGGAAAATATGTACATACGTACCTACTGAATTTTCATGTTGGAAATGTTTTACTTACTTGAAGAAGTAAATATAGAATGAGATGAGTACGTAGAGTTAAAGTTATATTTTACCGCATAAGTTTGGCCAGTATCAGAACGGCCTGTGCAAGCAGGTTGGCCCCAGGATAGCATAAATGGTCCGGGTGCAATGTCGTTTTTTCTCGCGGAGGGTATGAAGAAGGGTTGGGGACATACTGACTCTGGAACCTCCGTGTCTAACTTGATCACTACAAGATCGTAGTTCATGTCGTTTACATCTGCGTCGTAATTTCTTGAAGCAGTAGACAAATCAGAAAAGTTAGGTGTGGTACACACAGGTACATAGTATAGTGGGATGTTACATATGAATAAAATGGCAGTTGGTCGATATTCGTACATATTTATACTTCTAAATAAATGAGTAAACTGAACTCTCGCTTTAAGAGAACGCTATAAATCATCAAAATCAATCTCTTATAGAGGAATTCTCTTATAGAGAGAGCTAGTATGCGTAGAACTATGTAAGACATGTGGGCTCAAAGAATCTCTTACATAGAGAGTTCTCCTATATGGAGATCTCTTATAGCGAGAGTCCGGTGTACTACGTAGAAGGGTGATGGCTACATTAAAACAATGTGATTTTATTTTCTTACGTGTGATAAACCACAAGTTCTGCCTTGACAAAGCTTCTAAACACGGTTGCTGCAGCAATGTCGTCTGCAGAATTAGTTCTCATCCCCATTATAATAGCAGGGGTCGGGTTTCGGCACACATAGTTAAAATTGTCATTGCAAGTTTTAGCGGTTATCATAGCTTTCTTAACGCAGTTTGCGTTGCTGAGTAGCGTTTTTCGTCCAATGAGTGCAAAAGTGCATAGTAAATCGTAATACTTCCCGGTGGCGGTACACTCGGTGGGTGCCTGCAAATGTCATTTTAGTAGGCGTAAGAGCAATTCTTGATATGCTTTACAGAATAACCGATATTTTTTAAAATTTTAATCAATTATAAACACCCTATCCTGTTTCATAACAGGACAGTGCTTGGCATAGGAATTAGATTACCGTGATCTCCAAGGCAATTGAACCCACACAATTGGCCTTATCCTTTAAGTTTTCGATAATTGATGCGTCAGCGATCCTTTCTTCTGGTTCGGATGGGCTGTAAGTCGATTCGACTATATTTGAGCTGAAGATGACGAGGGTAAGAAGGGCAAAGTTAAATATGCACGTTGGTAGAGACATCATTGGGATGCGTTGACTATGCTAGATTGTATTGTCGTTTTATTCCCTGTAGAAGTTATGCACATCAATGTTTGAATTCAAGTGAAGAGCACACAGGTTCACACGGCTAGAGACAGCGAATTTGGATGGGCGACGATTAATGGCAGTTGTGTTGAATTTGCAACCCCAACGTACATAATCTCAAGCCAGATACACGTGTATGTATGTAAACCTGTAATTAAATAATAATTATACCAAAACTATATAACTATATGTAAGCACATGACACATTTGTGCTTCATAAGGCAATATGCTATATATATATAGCATAGATATATGTAGGTAATACATTTGTCTAGTGTAAACATGAACAGAGCAAATTTTTATTTGAGTGCCAAGGCCAAGGGTAAACACATGTTCATGTATATGAATATTCCAATGTCGTTATAAAATAGATAAAGTGCAGATCTCAATTTTACTACTAAATTTCAAAACTACAAATAAAAAGTCAACGCTTTATAATAGGTCATTTCCGAATTTTTTGTCTGGTTTCTATTTAATAAATCCAAATACATTTCAAAAGCATCATTTTTAAAACACATTACACATGTGGTCATAGCTTTTTGCATCGATGTTGATTTAGTTCAAAAAAACGGGGGTCGAACTAGCTTACATGAATTCATAAGGGATTTGTCTGAAGACGATGTCTTCCTGTGCAGCGGCTATTGACGTTAGAAATGCAATAGTTTGGGGGTTGAGGAGATCTGCCGCAGGCACTACTGACGTTTTGCTACAACCTTCTCCGTAGGGACTTGCCGTTGGATCTTCTTTTAGCGATTTGGCTAAAATTGCGCTCTAGACATATTGAAATAATGAATTCATTGGTTTAAAATCATATTGTGCATATGGCTTATTTGCTACGCATGCGATTAATTTTACCCAATTCACACTTACCAGTACATACTCTGCTGTGTTGCCTATCCCTGCTCCAATTTCGAGAAAATAAAGAGGAGATCCCATATCCCCTCTCGTGGTCCTTGGATTTGTATGGTCTTTAATACTCTGCAAGCTGACGCAGGTTTGGTCATCGCCCTTTGTGAATCCGTCGACGGCCGGATTGCATACTGTCGTAGTAGTGGCCATCTTAATAAATGTTTTCCAAATTGTCATGCATGTAATAAATTATATAACACTAAATAATTGGAGATGCAAAAGTTGTATGTACAGCATTTTTTAATTTAATATTTTGTAACTTACCACGTAGTTTTCACGAGTTGTAGAACGGCCGATACAAGTAGGCTGCCCCCAGGATAACATGAATGGTCCGGGTGCAATGTCATTTTTTCTCGAGGAAGGTATAAAGAAGGGTTGGGGACATACGGACTCTGGAACTTTACTGTCCAGCTTGATTACTACAAGGTCGTAGTTCATATCGTTACCTGACATGTTAAAATTTCTAAAAGAAACACGAAAAATTATGTTTGTAAGCGAATTTCATATGATTGCAATAAGAGCGTTTTAAAATATACTGAATTATTAAGTTACAAAGCACCAGAGAGTATCTTAGCGTCATTTAAATGCATAATGCAATTAATGTGTACAGTGGAAACTCTTTATAACGGCACTCTCTGAAGTTGCAAAATTTGACCGCTATAGAGAAGTACAGTGGAACCTCGCTATAAGAGACCTCCATATAAGAGAATTCTCTTTATAAGAGATCCTTTGGGCCCGCATGTCATACATGGATATATGCATACGAGCCCTCTTTATGTATAAGAGAATTTCTATATAAGAGGCAGATTTTAGTGATTTATAGCGTTCTCTTATAGCGAGGTTCCAGTGTACTTTTATAAGAGTCAAAATTATTTTTTATTATCAAATTTTATTCTGGGGCACAAAAACACCTGCGGCCGTTATAGGGGGTCAGCCCTTATAAAAAACAGTTATAGAGGGTCTGCCCTTATAAAGAGAACCATTATAGCAAGTCTCTACTGCATGAACATATCCAGTCTTAAAATTTTCTTACGGGTGGTAAACGAGAGAATCTTCCCTAATGAAGCTTTTGTAGACATTTGGAGCATTAACATCATCTCCACTAGTAGTGCCCATCCCCATTATAACTACAGGCAGCGAAGACTGACAGACATTTTGAAATATTTCCGTACAAAGTATAGCAGAGTTCATAGCATTCCTAAGGCAACTTGCACTACTGAGTAACGTCTTCCGACCGATAAGGGCCACGGTGCAGTACAAATCATAGAACTTTCCACTTGTACTGCAACTGGGGGGTACCTGTAATTTTCACATTTTATGCGATTTAAAATCATTCCCTGAACATACTACAGTGATAGAACATTTTGAATCAAATGTCATTAATTTTATATATGAAAAAATAAAAAATATAGTTACCGAAATCTCCAAAGCGATCGCACCAACACATTTTGCTTTATCATTTAGATTTTTTATAATCGACGCATCAGCAATCCGTTCCGTAGGATCGAGTTGACAGTAGACAGTAGTTAGAAACGAGCTGAAAACCAAGGCGCTAAGGACTACGAAGAGTTTCTTTGTTGTAGTAGCCATGTAATAAAATTTGTAGAACTTTTCTTAATTTTGATAAATTTAGCTCTATGTAAAGTGTGCGTGTATTTTTTCCAGAAGTGAATGCATATATAAATATTTCAACCCAACTGATGAATAATTATTTTTAATTTATTCGTTATACGTACATTATACATACAATGTATATAAGTCTGTCTGTGTAGGCATTTGTTGGCTGTAAACTTCAATCAAGGCCATAGCTGCAATATATTATACACGTGGAACATTTGGAGATGTCAGATTAAATTGTATCTGCCCATGTTTAAATTTCCTGCTGATTTTGTGTTGCCAATTTACAACAATAATAATTACATTTACAATACAAATGTTGAAAAGTATTATAATAATTTAATTTATTTTAATTAAATATTTTATTTATGCAGCAATAATTTTATAATAATTGTTATAAATACGTATATTATATACAGTTTGAATGAACAATCGTTCCCGAGAAATCCGTTAGTCTTCCTCTATGGATTCATGTTCCCTTTGTAGATTGACTCTTTTCACTCCCATGGCTGTATTAGCGTATTTCTTAAGAAGTCTTGTGCCTCCTGTTGCCGTCAGATTTGTTACCGCGACTACTGATGAGGCGCTGCAGCCCGTGGAGTAAGGATTGGGATCCATCACGCCAGGGAAGTTTTTTATCGGCAGCGTCACTATTCCGTACTGCAATAATTAATAAACTCTTATTGGTTTAACATGTTGTCATTTTTCAAAAAAATTGTTCTGGAAAAAGTTTGAATTTTTTAAATAATATGTCGTGTCATGTAGCATTTAACTTTACTCATATTCTACAACTACAAAAACTTATCAAATCATGTTTATCGTCTACGTTTGACAAACTTACTAGATTATATATTATTAATCCATTTCTGGTTTGAACGCTAAATATGGGAGCGCCCATATCACCATGTGCTGTGTACGCGGGTTCTCCCGTATCGGCATTCGTCAAACTGACACAGAATTGACCAGTAGTTTTGGGGGTATCACCGCACTCGACTGTTTTTGCAAGCTGTGTGGTAGAATTCAATAATTAAAACTTGTACCAATAAAATAATATTTTATTTACAAATCTTGCAAATTTATTTTATCAACCAAAATAATTTTGCGATTTTTGTACACCGAACTCTCGCTATAAGAGATCTCCATATAAGAGAACTCTCTGTAAGAGATCCCCTAGACCCGCATGTCATACATAATTATACGCATACTAGCTCCCTCTATAAGAGAATTCGTATATAAGAGACTGATTTTGATGATTTATAGCGTTCTCTTATAGCGAGAGTTCAGTGTACCACGAATGCTACGCCAAATAAATTTATTTCAAAATGGCGTTTTATTCTAAAAATGTAAACTCACGCCGTAAAATCTCTCGTGATAGGCAAACCCCATGCATTGCGTTTGTCCCCAGGAAAGAATAAACGGCGGGTAGTCGGACACCATAGCAGTTGGTTTTGCCCAACTTGAGGCAACAGAAAATGGAATAAATTCATCCCCAATTATTGGATTGTCTAGTTTAATCACTACTACATCATTTTCAACTGTAGTTGCGTCCGGGTTGAAAGTGAACCTGATGAATGTGATTACGCGTTTTTTTCAAATACTTCACAATATTGGCAATTCGCTAATATAAATAATTAGTCCCCATTATTAATAATATAAAAATTAGTTATATACATATATAGTAGATCTTCTATTAAACTATACTTGTATGTTTGCAAGGAATCTTCGGTAATTTTGTTGAAGGACACGCCCTCCGCTTCGAAGCCTTCCTTGGTCGTGTTGGCCATCCCAATCGCTGCCATAAGTTGTCGGTTCTCAGCAAGAGCGCCAAGTTTTGCACTGATGAGAGCATTTTGAAGGCAGGTAGCGGAGCTGAGCATTAAGTTGCTGGCGACCAAGGCGGCTGTGCAGTAAATATAGTACCAGGGACCATCTTCAGGAATCTGGTGGTGAAACAGATCCATATAAAAACCCGATAAAACTTTGAGATTATCTAATAAAATCCTCCCAAATATTTAGTCACAAAATTCAAAATAACCATTAGCAATGATTATGAAAAAACCAAAAAAATTAATGTAATTCTGACATTTTCTCTTCCGTGCATCAAAACTGCGGGACAATTTTTTTTATCAAATTTACAAAACATAACGTCTAAATACTACAAATTGAAAGGATTTCCAACTATAATAAGTTTCAAATTCCTTACGGAAAGTTTAAGAACAATAGCACCAATACTACGTGTGTTGTAGTTAAAAAGAGTCCCATCGACAATCCTTTCTTTCGGGGCTGGAGAACTGTTGACGGATATCAGACAAAAACAAGCCGCCGTCAAAATGCCCGTAAACAGTGTGCGCTGGTTCGGCTGGAGAACCATGATGTTGAAATTTGAACAAACTATGGCCGTTTTCGAAGTCTTCTGTACTGGTTTATAAAACTTGGTGAATATTTAGTTTAGTTTAATTCCAAATGCGGTCGTGTGCTAATAATTATTGGTGACCCAGTTATGTACATACAATAAATAAAACACTCATTTTTATAAAAAAATATTATATGTTTGTATTTATTCCAACATGCAGGCACGACGATGCAAACACCAATATAGGGTACGTTTCAATTTATTACAATAATGTGTATAGACTTTTTAGGGTTAAATGTGAAATGCTCTAAATTTGAAGTAGTTCATTACTCATTTCCTAATTCCTTCATTACACAAAACTCGGTTATTGGAAAGTTTTAGGTTACGCAATCACACTTAATCAGATGTCAACGAACCTGAAAGAGCTGAATTTCGCCGCCATGGTTTCTCACAGTTGGCAAATATAAACCCCTCGGCGTGTTCAATTTTGACTACTTTGACAACATTTTATAACTTATTAGAAATAAACCTATTTAATCTTAATGCATGAAATACATTCCGGATCGTCATGCCTGTACAAACTAAACTCCATCTTAAACCATCAACTCCTTTTGAAGCGGAACTCTTAGAATCGTCCCATCCTTATTCATATTCTTTAGATATCCACTGTTAAATTGTTTCCTCAGATCAGTGACAGCAACAATATTCGATACGCTACAACCCGTGCTATAAGGGCTTGGATTCTCAACACCAGGAACATTTTTCATCGGAAGAGACAACATGCCATACTGAAAAAGTCGATATTTTGTAATTATTATTTAAAAACAATTGTTTTGAATCACAAGATACGCTCGCGGAGATATAATCAAAAAGCATCGAAATTTGAAGTGAATTTCATAATAACTTGTAACCTCCCGTTTAAAATTTTCTTAAGATGACATACCATATTATATATATACTTGTTATTCCGGACTTGGACATTAAATATTGGAGCGCCGATGTCGCCACTTGCTGCATAAACTGGTTCACCCGTGGCTGCATTTGTTAATTTGACGCAGAATTGGTCGGCGGATGCGACGGTCGTGCCACAACTGACAGTTTGCGCTATCTTTGAAAGGAATTCGTCATAAACATATTAGTGACTACTATACGGAAAAAAGGCATCTGATTATATTATAAATGCAAAGAAAAGCTTCAAAAAGTATGGATTTCATTCCTTACGGCATAATTCCTGTTATGTGCCGCAAAGCCCATGCACTGTGATTGGCCCCATGAAAGCAAAAAGGGCGGGAACATTGACATCGTTGCATTATCTGCAGCATTACCGGTGGTTACTGCAAAGGGATAAAATACATTCGGGTCCGCCGCTGGACTGTCCAGCTTGATTATAACGACGTCATTTTGAACTATTCTAGCCGAGGCGTTGTACATGAATCGTCTGAAAAGAGTCGGATAAATCAGATTATTAATTCGAAAGTTGATATAAAGTACAACTTTGTATAACCCTCCGTTAGGAGAGTTATATAAATGTTATATGAAGTTATCTTCTGGAGAGACAACATTCACTGCAGTATATAGAGACTTTAATAGTAAAGTGTAAAACTATGAAATATCTTCTTACGTATTACTCATCACATTTGCGTCTGTAATATTATTCATAATCACTCCCTCAGCTTCAACGTCCGCTGTAGCAGTGCTAGCGTGACCAATCAAGACCATTAATTTCCGGTATTCGGCTAAGCCCGCCTGCGCTGCTATGGCCCGAGCATTGGCAAGGCAGGCGGCTGACGTCATCACCTTGTCCCGAGCGATCAGTGCGGCGGTACAGTAGGTGTAGTACCAGGTTGCATTGTCAGCGACCTTAAAATTTTATAAATATTTACTTTTAAAAACATTTAAATTAATATATTTAATTAATTGGCCTCATTATAGTAAATCGCAAAGGAAAATTGATTAAATACGTGAATGAAATGAAATTTGTCAGACTAAAAACATCATAAAGTTTTTACTTACAGATAGTTGTAACACAATCGACGCTATGCTTTTCGTTTCGTAGGGAAACATGGTTCCCCCGACAATCCTTTCTTGAGGTTCCTCCTCGCTGAGGACCGACGACATCAGCGCGGAGAGCGTGAGGACGCTCAGAAAGAGAGAAAAGTGGTTCTTTTGCAACGCCATATTGATGAAGGTGAAGTGATGATATGGATTACAATTGCTCAGGCTTTTTATACCTCCTGGGCGCTTATGCACCACTATGTACTATAAAAAGTTTTAACGGTGCTTACAAATAAAATGTTCTAGCCAAAACTAATGCAGCGAGGCTAATTTCAACCTGTCCAAGGATAGAACTCAGGGTGGTCTCAGGGTAATCAATGCTTGAGATGTAAACCACAGCCTCCGTTTTAACCATTTGGCCGTATCATTTTGCCTTAGAACTCTTAGGGGATAAATTCGTTTGCACCTAAAATATCCTTGTTTTTACTATTAGAAATTGTTTTGGAAGGGTTATTGTAATGTGGAGATTCCTCTTACAAAAGGTACAGAAAAATGTCATTCAGATTGTTCTCTATTTACCAATGAAAGGACACAATGAGGTCAATTCCTGTGTTATCATTGACGATGTAGACCTCCATTGCTACTGTGATGTATATAACAGAGTTTGTTGTTAAGGCAACCTCCAAATAACAATAGGATCCTTGAATACTATTTGTTCGTACGTGCATAGTGCATGAAAAGACGATTGAGAATAGTCACGTTGAGTTGGAAGATAATTTCTGATTAATTTGCGAACGCCAGTTATACTATACAAAATAAATAATCACTTTATATACATAATAAGCTCTTTAAATATGGCGGCAAGTTTAAATTTTGTATGAAAACAAGTAAAAATTGGCGTTTTGGAGCCCGTCACTCAAAAGCTAGGGCTGAAATGAAAACACGACCATGAAGGTAATTTTACGACGTTTCAGAATTACCCCCCACGACAAGGTCTGGGAGTTACGGATTTTTCAAAAAAAAATCAAATGTCGTCAAAATTTTGAATTTTCGCGCCAAAAACGGGCAAAAATTTTGAAAATGGTAAATTAAAATCCAAAATCTGTTCTTACGATTTCGGGACCTTTTGAATGACGTATTGGGGGTCCTTCTACGACCAAAACTACGGATTTTGGAAAATTCGGTGTTTTTTATTAGAAATTATTGGTAAACACACATAAAAACTCTGGCATTATGAGATATTTTCAATTTTTTAAATGCAAGAGCCACCAGATGCAATACGCCTGTCATGCTTGTCAACTTTCGTTCTGCATTTAAATACGAAAAGTTTTCAAATTTTCAATAATTTATAAAATTTACAATGATTTTGAACCAATTTTGTGTTGTAAATACAAATTTGGAAATACTGACAGAATAATTTTATTTAATAATTTTTAGAGGCACAATTCGGTTTTTCGTGTTCACTCACACGAAAAGCCGAGACACGCGGGTATGTACACGGCGTGTTGAACAATGGTATGTACATTTCGCAGAGCTGGGTAAATTACATGGTAATTTATTTACATGCAATTCAATTACGTAATTCAATTACATTTTTGTAATTTGTAATTGGAGTTGCGAGAAAAGTAATTTGTAACTAGTAATTTGGGCAACAAGGAAATGTAATTTGTAGTTTGTAATTAGTTATTTGAGCTATGAGAAATGTCATTTGTAATTAGTAATAAGAGCTGGGAAATTACATGGTAAGTTATGAACATGTAATTCAATTACGTAATTCAATTACATTTTAGGTACTTCAATTAAATTTTGTAGTTTCTAATTTGTAATTAGTAATTTGAGTTGCAAGGAATGTAATTTGTAATTGGTAATTATGTAGTTAATTGAGTCACAAGTAATGTAATTTGTAATTAGTAATCTGAGCAATAAAAAAATGTAATTTGTAATTGGTAATTAGTAATTGGAGCAATAAGAAATGTAATTTGTAATTGGTAATTAGTAATTAGCGGAAATGTAATTTGCCCAGCTCTGATAAAACTAAAGTATTATTGTTATAACTTAATAGTGCTTTCATTTCAATTGCCGCTTCTGGTCACAGTTTTCAATTCATATTATGTATAAAGTTTTCTCAATTGCAAAATTATCAAACCATGTACCTGTAACGACAACAGTTGACATCCAAGATTTACACGAAGTTTTAAAAACACTAAGGAAAACGTGGAATTTGCTAAAAACAGAAATTATATTAGCTTGCTCAGAAGTAAACTTGAGTTTCGGGAACGGAATACTGGAACGTATGTAGGAACTTTATACCACATTACTTGTCGTTTGATCATTTTTACCAATATGTAGTGCATTATATTTTCCTAAAAGGGGAATCATGTAAAGGGTTACCGAAAACAGCCAAATACACTTGAATTATTTAGAAGAGTACATTCAACGAATCACAATTTATATTTTAAATTTGTATTTCCTGTATAGATTTGGTAACATTTACTTTAAAATGTTTATGGCTATTTATTAGTTTCTTCTAATAACGTGTCTCCACGTGTTTTTAAGCGTGTACCAGTGCAAAACTCAAATTGTGTTTATGACCAACTTTTCTATTTGATACCGGAATTACGGATTAATTTCCTAAATGTTTCTGCTGAGTCAAATCGAACGATTTTAAATTGCCAAACACTGCACTGGGCATAATAATACATTAGGTACATATTTTTAAAGCTATAATCACTATAAATTCAAATTTATTATTCGTCAAACATAAATTTATAAATTTAGATGTGTCATAATATTATTAGTATATGTAAACTAATTTCAATATAATCTATACATGTGCATAAACTATTTATTAACTATTACTTTTATAACTTAATAAAGCTATTTAATAAACTTATTTAATCCTAATGCATGGAATGCGTTTCCGGATCGTCCTCCATATAAATACTGAAATCTATTTTAAACCATCAACTCCTTTTGCAATGGAACTCTTAGAATCGGCGCAACGCCATTAACCGTATTTTTCATATTCGCATTCTTTATATATCCACTGGGATATGTTTTCCTCAGGTCAGTGACAGCAACAATATTCGAAGCGCTACAACCCGTGCCATATGGGCTTGGATCCGATACACCAGGAACATTTTTCATTGAAAATGATAATATGCCATACTGAAATAGAATAATGTTCATTATTTATCGTTATATTATCTAGGGAATCATAAGAGGGTTTCCGGAGATATATTTAAAAGCAATAAAATTTCAAAATGAATTTCATAAAAACTTCTCATGTTTTATATTTCCCTAAGATGACTTACCATATTGTATATATACACGTTATTCCGGACTTGGACATTAAATATTGGAGCGCCCATGTCGCCATTTGTTGCATAAACTGGTTCACCCGTGGCTCCATTCGTTAATGCGACACAGAATTGGTCGGCGGATGCGACGGTCGTGCCACAGTCGACAGTTTGCGCGATCTTTGAATGGAATTCGTCATAAACATATTAGTGTCTACTATACCATATAATAATGGCATATCTATATAATAAATGCAAAAGAAAAGCTTCAAAAAGTCCAGATGTGGTTTTCATTATTCCTTACGGCATAATTTCTGTCATGTGCCGCAAAGCCCATGCACTGTGACTGGCCCCATGAAAGCAAAAAGGGCGGGAACATTGACATCATTGCATCATCTGCGGCATTACCGGTGGCTATACTAAATGGATAAAATACAGTCGGGTCCTCCGCTGGATTGTCCAGCTTGATTATAACTACGTCATTCGTAACAACGTCGGCAGACGGGTTAAACATGAATCGCCTAAAAGAGTTGGATAAATCAGATTGTTAATTATACAAGTATTACAGTCATGTTATGTAGTAGGGAGTGTTAACTACGAAGTATCGTTTTACCCATTCGTAATCACATTTGCGTCTGTAATTTCATTCATAATCACGCCGTCAGCCTCAACGTCCGCAGTAGCAGTGCTGGCGTGACCAATTATGACCATCAACTTCCGGTATTCGTTTATAGTAGCCACGGCTGATATGGCCCGAGCATTTGAAAGGCAGGCGTCTGACGTAATCACCATGTTCCGAGCAACCAGAGCGGCGGTACAGTAGGTGTAATACCATGTTGCGTTATCAGGGATCTTAAATTATAATTTAAATCAATTTAATTACTTAGCCCAATTAGTGAATCGTTGACGAAAACTGTTTAAAAAATAAATTAAAGAAAATTTTTTAAATTAAAAATATTATTTTTTTCACTTACAGACGCTTGTAACACAACCGCCGCAATGCTTTTCGTTTCGTAGGAAAACATCGTTCCCCCAACAATTCTTTCTTGCGGTTCCTCCTCGCTGAAGACCGACGACATCAGCGTGGAGAGCGTTAGGACGCTCAGAAAGAGAGAGAGGTGGTTCCTTTGTAACGCCATATTGATGAAGGTGAAGTGATGATTTGGATTGCAATTCCTCAGGCTTTTTATACTTCCTGGGCGCTTATGCACCATTATGTATTAAAAGTTATAATGATGCTTAAAAATAAAAGGTTCTGGCCAAAATTACTTAATCGAGGCTAATTTCAGCCAGCCGAAGGATAGAACTCATGGTGGTCTCAGGGTAATCAGTATGATGTAGATGTAACATCAGCCTCCGTTTTAACTATTCCGACCTGTTTTCCCCTTAAGAACCCTGAGTAGAAATATTCTCGTGCACTTAAAATATCCTTGCTTGTGATATTGTAAATCGTTTTGTCACTTAATTGTATTGCTTTTAGTTTAACATTTATTATTGACAATGTATACTATATAACCATAACACATAGATGCACACTCTCATGAGGGATGAGCGCAACGCTAACGCTCATTCTTATGACTACCACCTTAAAAATCATGTATGAGAGCGAGCAAAGATTAAATAGCGCTCACTCTCATCCTTTGGAGCGAGAGGGCCGGTCAAATCGGGGTTGCACTCAGAGAGTGAAAGGGAGCGCTCAAATCGATGATTCCCGCAAAAATGACGCCAAAAATATTTTTTGAAAAATCTTCTTTACGCTCACTTGTAGTTTTATTTAAAGCAAAATGAAACATGAGCGATTGTTGCGTTGAAAGTC
>JAQGAK010001555.1:0-29988 GCA_034696945.1 Lipothrix lubbocki | reverse complement strand
ATACTAACTTCTATACTTAACTTTCACATTTAAAATATACATACAGGGACCTCGAGAACAGAGAGCGTAAATTTTATGAGGCTTCTTTAACATCACTTGAGAAGCAGAGTGGGAGCGACAGACGAAAGAGACAGGTTAGTCAGAAAGTGAGAGTAAGAAAGTTTTGAGTCAAGAGAAAGAATAATAAAATGTATCTGCAACAACGAGTTTTTGTTTCCAAGCTTTGACTAACAGAGTTTACCTCCCAGCGTTAATGTTTAAGTTTTCATGCTTACCTATCTCTATGTACATGGATCCTTATTGCAGCACTATAGCTTATATATTTTACACTTTCAGCAAAAGATTATTAAATGAGAAAGAAAACTTTTCTATTTCTTCCACGGCTTCTCATAACCTGAAACTCAAAGCTGTGAACATGGCCACCCATACTTTTAGTTTGTTAACTTTTAATAACAAGTGATTAATCAATACTAAGCTTTATAATTTACGTGCTAATTTTTTCCTTCTTTCCCTACTTTCTCAATTATAATACACTGTGCACACGGCCAACTGTGAATACTTGCCAAGCTCACTACAACAAAACTCTAGAGACATGAATCATTCATATATAAACATATGTATAAGGTAGGATACACAGCACTTTTACTCTCTCTCCCTCTAGATACTTCGCAGCTAGGCAAAAATAAGATACAATAATTAATTTCCCCATCCTGTATAACTATAATGATATTTTTCACTAAAAATATTATAGAATTTTATATACAGAAGTATGTAGAATACTATTATAAGGCCCAAAAAATATACACACTCCACAAAGTAACTTGTACTAAGTTCCTCGGGGTCTGAACTTTTACCAAGACATCAAACTTACCTTCGTCACCAACTTGTGATTAACGGTCTCATTATAAGTATTCACAGAAATAAGAATTCTACTGAACCACACAGCTTTCTTTAAGCAACAGCCTTTTAAATACATATTTGTATTTTTTTAAACGTGGGTCTACACCCAAGAAGGTTTACTTAAGTCTTAAACCAGTCGACCCGAGTCGAAAAATCAGTTTAGCTCTAATTTACAAGGTATACAATTTATTCAATATAATATTTAATCAATTAAATTCAAACTGTAATAATTATTATGGAATTATTCCATAATATAACCCCAGGAATAATCTCGTCTTCATCTAATCTAAATTCTAATTTATTTAGTTGAAGAGCTAAATTCATATTATTGTAATTGAATATTATTTTAATTAGATAAATTATAATTAAATCATATTAGTATAATTAAATCAAATGGTAGTTAGCCATTTGAGGAAAATTGATGACGAGGCCTGAACATGCTCTAGATAATGTTCATTCAAAACATAAAACCACATGGGAAAACAGGTTTATAGTAATGGTTTCATCGGGAAAGAGCGATCGCGTAGTCCATTAGCTCCTCATCATTCAATTCTTTAGCAACTGCTGCTAGAAAGAGCAAGTCCGTGTAACAATATACTTGTGTGGACGATTTGCAATACAAATGTTTACCTCCTATCTCCCAATCCTGTGTGCTGTGTGCAGAGAAAGTCAATACCTACGTGCATGGAAGGATGAATGGATATTGGTGTAAAATTTAGTCTAACTTGACTCTATTATATGCTCTTGTCGTCTTTAAAGCTTGTATGCTTCCACATATACATGGACTTGGCTAAATCAACATTTTATATCTGCTATAAAGAATCATGAAAGCTCTTTTCATGGCAATCGATGTCAATTTATTATGCATACCTGTCACATTGTATTGTACAGTACAATTTATAGTCGACACACGATCGATATTTTACATTTAGTTCCTTATCATTTTTTATTATTTTACGCTCTTCCCCTTTCTCTCATTTCATCTCCATGCTCTGGAAAATGGTGCCAGTTTATGTCCCTCGACGCTCTCAACTCCGCACACCTTAAAGGCCGCCGCAGAGATAAGCTATAAGGAACTCCACTCAGTTTTTACCTGCATTTGCTTTCACCAACTTTTCATCCGGCTTACCAAACCCAGGCTAACTCGTCGAAGCAAAAGTCTTGATGACGATTTTTTTTGCGTCTTGCGTGCACGTGTTACCCAAGCAACCGTCAAACTATGACTGATGTAATCCTCATCTATTTACCGCTATCTCACACTCTTCAAATCTTGTTACGACTAAGGTCAGGTCAGCCAGCACTTACAGGTGTGAAGCTTAATATTACAAGTATGAAGCTTGAAAACTCTGATATGACGCTTGAAACCTCTGGTATGAAGCTTTAAACCTCTAGTATGAAGCTTGAAACCTCTGGTATGAAGCTTGAAACCTCTGGTATGAAGCTTGAAACCTCTGGTATGAAGCTTAAAAACTCTGGTATGAAGCTTGAAACCTTTGGTATGAAGCTTGAAAACTCTGGCATGAAGCTTGAAACCTCTGGTATGAAGCTTAAAAACTCTGGTATGAAGCTTGAAAATTAGCAGATAAATAAATTAAAACAATGTTATTAGTAGAAAATCTACAGAAGAATCTGGAATTTGACAACTTTACTAGTGCAAAAGCGGAATCTGACAAGAATATTTGTAGCAATACCAGCGTCATGAATATATTTGTCAATTATTATAGTCCACCAGTACAAAATAGGAAACTTCATTGTCCGAAAGTAGTTCCAGGTCGGATGGAGTTGATTAAAAATTTATAATGACCTATGAGCAAGGAACATTGACAGACAAGAATAAATCAATCCATGTAATCAATACAGCTCTTCAGAGCCCGCTAACTTGATTCTACAAGTTCTACCTATGCAGACCTGTGCCCACTGGAATTTCAAGGAGCAGAGCATTTTCACTTGCAATAATTACTTTTGCTACAAGTTTGCAAATGCTTCACCCAAAATTTTATTTCGTTTCAAGTACCCTCCATCTCAATATGAAATTTAATTTAAACTGGAATGTGCTCCAAGCTTGTACAGCATAGCAAATCAAATAATGATCAGAAGCAGTAACCGTGAGGCCAACAACTTTGTTTCGAAATCCATTTACTAAATATGGTTTTACCAAGCTTTTCCATTGGCTGCCACTAATTCCGTTGGTATTCCGCCTCGCATGTTTTACCAACAAAAAATCCGGGATTTCTGTAGAAAATTGAGCATGAACTGCACAAAACTCAATTCTCTGCATGTTCTGATAACGTTAAATTACATTCGTTTATAGTTAAATATTCGTTATATATTATTACTAAATCATATAAAGCACACAGAAAAACCCGGAATGTAATAACAACATACACGGAGGGAACAATTTCAAACCCTCGACTTGGGCTGAAAGACAAACTTGAGAGCGATTACTGTGAGTGTGTCCCACCAAATTACACTTTTGGTACTCACAATTTCAAACATGTAATGCCGCCCCTCCTTACAATCCTGACTATACCCAAATGAATAAAAAATGACTTGACACATGGCAAAATCGTCCTTCTTTTGCATCAATAGTTATTGCAGAGAAGGGAATTTTCCTTGTCCTACATACCCGGGCCACCATCCACCACCACAAACACTACCTTGTAAATAATAAACAGGTACTCAACAGCTGTAACACAATAACAGACTTTCTTTTATACGGAAGCTAAACACTCGGCTTAAAACTGACTTAGGTATCTACTTTAACCAACATCTGTTTTATTTTATTCGACTGCAACCACAACGACCCTGTCCTAATACAGCCAATGCTTATATGTATATCGGTAGATTAAAAGCTGTCGTTTTCGTTGGAATTGGCAGCTATCTGCTCAGAGTTAGTCAACACAGTAATGGTTGAATAATTCGATATCATCAACCTCAAACAGAGAATCATCTACCAATGGTTTCCTGGATGTTCGAAGTTAACAAATTAAAGTGCTTAAAAGCAACCTTTGCGGTTTTACATAAGTTGCAGTAACAGTCGTCACTATAACAATTTAAAATAAATAGGAAGTTCACCTACCACCGAGAAATTTACAAACTCGCCGGATGGAAAAACACACCTGTAGTAATGTAAGCAGCTGGCCAAACCGTACAAATATATCAAACAATATAAAAAATTATTTACAAAATACAAAAAAACAAATTAAAATAGTAGTAGTAGTAGAACTTTATTCGTTTGTATCAATAAAAAAAACTGTCGCATAGATCAATACATTTATTGATCTATTGAAAAATAATACAAAATTACACAAAATAATTCAAAATAGTACAAGTAATACAAAATAATACATAATAATACATAATAATACATAATAATACATAATAATACAAAATAGTACAAAATAATTCAAATTAGTACAAAATAGTACAAAATAATATAAAATAGTACAAAATAATATAAAATAGTACAAAATAATACAAAATGGTACAAAATAGTACAAAATAATACAAAATAGTACAAAATAATACAAAATAGTACAAAATAATACAAAATGGTACAAAATAATACAAAATAGTACAAAACAATACAAAATAGTACAAAATAATACAAATACAAGTAGCAGACTCACATGCTACATGCTAACAAGGCGGTAAAACAAAAGGTAGCTTTCACCACAATTCAATGATCTTCTGAACTCAAATTCCACATTTTAAAGTCAAAACATGGAAACACCGATGCTGTGTTTTGCCGTTTAAAAATGCAGGAAAGCGCACTAACTTTTATATTCCAAGTGAACTACTCCGAAGAAATGTAAAACGAGCAATAATAAATGACTAAGCCCTGACAGAATACACCCTCCGAAACATAGCAACTTTTCAGGGCTGTGATAAATTATGTGAGGAGGAAGGTAAAAAGGAATTCACAAATATCAAGTAGTGTGCAAAAAAGGGGAAACCGAAAAGCAGCCGGAGGAATACAAGTATATAAACGAAAGCAGAAGCGGAGGGAATGTAGATATAAGAGTGAATCCACTTTCGCTCTCTCAATCCGACATGCTTTTCACAAGAAGGAAACAACTAGTTGCTTTCTCCTTATTTCACAAATATCTTCACTTTTATTTTTCTTTATAGCCTTGCCAGTTACGGAAGAAAAGCACATTTTTCATGATGCCAGCAAATTCGAGGTCTCTGTGCTTACTAAATTGGGAAACTAGCTCGGAGGAGCTACATACTCTCAACCTCACAAGGGTCGTATTCATACAATTGTTACAATCCATACAGAGAATTTATACAATATGCAAGATTGGAGGATCGGACGGGAATCTAGCAACTAAGAGTGTACAAAAATCATGGCCACAACAACAGTTTATGGAGGAAGGGCTGAAATATAAAGGAGGCAGGCAACAAAGGGGCCCATTTTGTACTACAAAATGGAGTAATATTATTAATCTTGTAGTTGGGCACAGTGCAACTATACTCCCATTTTGAAAATGTAAACATCCTCCTGAGCTCCTTCCTGTCTTACAACTCCGCATTCCAGACAAGTAAGAAAAATGAGAGTATCTGTCATGTAACCAATGGGCTTTTCACCACCAATCAACCTGCCACGTCCTCCTCACAATATTAATCATGTGCCAGCTAATTTCTATGCACAGCTCCTCTGCATCAACATTATCCCAACTCTATAAATCTTCAATGCTCCATTCTCCAGTATTTATTTACCCTCTCACTTGATTCTTGACACACGATTTGAACAGTCCATTACTATTTTTTAGTATTTTTTAAGGACCATTCCGCCCCCTCCCCTTCATGACAAGTAGTACGAGGAGCGTCTTTCTATGGTCCAAGAGGTAAGTATACTCTCATGTCGGCAAGTCCTAGAGGCAGTAACTGGATGGTTGAGAGATTCTGTAACTTAACTTCCCATTAACTATTTCTTACTCAAGTATTTCCTATTTGTTTCTTTTTCACTAGAATAAATGAAACTAATTGTCATCTACGAGAAAAAATCCTCGTTCATCTGCTTCTCATTAGGTCACACATGTTGATTCCATCTAGATTACGCTATAGAGCACACCTGTACAGTTATTTACTATATCATTGCTATATCACTCAATCCGACCTTCATCCAATCATGAAATTATTAAATAAAAACATGGAATTATTTACATAAGAAATTTAACTACAAATAGTTAATGTTAAATGGATAATTAAATGTTAAAATTATTACAATTAAATTTAAAAAATATTAACAACAAAAATCGTAAATTATAAGCTAATAGTAAAAACTAAAAAAAATTGTAATTTATTAAATAAAAAATAGTGAATTATTATACTTGAGGTAACTACAATCCAAACTTCAAGAGATGAGCTTATTTACGTTTTCTCATCTTACATTCTAGGGCAAAGAAAATATTTTAAAATAGAATATACAGATTTCGAGCCTCCTGTAATTGTGCATTACTTTCTCTTTGAGATGCCGGAAGTGAGGAATTCTCCACCAAACGCCGAGGCTTGGGCCTACGGGGCAATGTAACTCACAATCTACGGACTCGGGTCTGGGCTGACACTACCCCAGTAAAAATTACTGTAGTTTCACTCATGCACAGAGAATGTAAATAAGCTTGAGGAAAATAACATAATAAAGCTGGTAAAAGAAGGTTGATAATGGAGTCCGTACATATTCACTGCATGTGTAACACCATGTTGTAGGGATATATATTGATTTTGCAGCGGTAAAAACAATTTTAACTTGAAACAAGACTCTCCGCTATTCTCCGGCCTCGCCTGAGTAACTCCATAGTGTACAAGCTCTCCTTCCCTCTCCTTTACTTCCTCTCTACTAACCAACATCATCATACATAAAAGAACAAAGTGCAGGGAAAGTGAAAGTACTTCGGTACACATTGTGCTATATAGTACAACTAACTCAATTTCCAAAACTGAATAGTATAATCTTACTCCGCAAAAGGTTTTCCCTACAATTCCTCCTCCGACCACGTCCACATATATAACCCACAATAATAAGAGAAGAAAAATCCAGGAAGGAAGGAAAACAAACGGTGGCTGCACGGGAGCTTCCTATATGTATTTTATTACACACCTAAACATTATCGTGCTGTAAAAGGAATAATTCTTTCCCCTGTACTTGCCCCATTAGCCGTATATGCAGTAGTAAGTATCATTTCACTCACGGACTTGATTGGATTCCCAGAATCGCCAACACACACTCACATAATTATCAACAATGCCAAAAATACTAAATCTTAATTTACTTCGGATTAACTCCCCATTAGGAAAATGAATGTGAAGGAGAGGGAAATTCTTGAATTAATGCTACAACTTCCCGAATTTCCTCCAATTAACTCATCCCTACCTTCCAAGAAGAGCGGAAGATATACGCGGAAGGTACCCCGTACTTATTGCACTACATGCGCAAGTAGTTTGGAAAGTTTAATTGCTTGCATGAGATGAGAAAAAATGGGCCGAACACCCAATAAATTTGTCCTCCAGAATACGAATTACAAGTCAAAACTTATATTCCTTCCCCTCCTTCTGTTTACTCTACTCCGCGCGACTTTTACACTTTAATTTCCTGCAGAGCACGACAGACCTACGTACGCGACACACTAAAACGAAAACTTTGACATTAAATTTTTTATGAGATTCTCTTTGCATATATGCATGTGTTCTTTAAAAAAAAACTGCAATTATTACAGGAGTTAGAAGTCAAAAGATTATTCACACATCATAACTTAATAGCTCCAACAAGTATACGAGAGTCTGCAATCGACCGTAAAAAGGACAAAAGTTACGAGTAGTTTGTGGCAACGGGGAAATCCACACAGTGCATACATACATTTTTACATGTTTATACATACACTACAACTCACATGCAAACTTACAAAATGGGATGAAAAATGAGACCGTAGATATAAATGAGAATTCCAACCAGAGTTACAAAAAGTGCGACAGTTGTACGGGAAAAACCAGGAGAAGGAATGAAGAAAATGACTAAACCGTACCTATTTCCGCCGAAACGGTAGCCTTGAATCCCGCGAAATGATGTGAAAAGTCAGACTCAAATTTAAAATGAAGTTGAGCCGATGTCGGGGATGTAGTGTAGCGAAGAAACTTCAGTCGCTTGTTCCAGTTGCCACAAATACGCTGCAATAACTTGTCTTTGCTTATCTGCATCGGAAATTCACGGTGTTCAGCCAGAATCGACGACATCGTTGAACTGTTACTCCGGCCCAAGATCTCCCCTGCCTCTGACGTCTCATACATTTCCAATGAATCGTACTTGCAGCTACAACATTCCAATAATTTCATTTTACCTCACACATAATTTCATTTTACCACACAATAATTTGATTTTACTTCACAAATAATTTCATTTTACCTCACAAATAATTTCATTTTACCTCACAAATAATTTCATTTTACCACACAAAAGATTCAATTCTATCTCACAAATAATTTCAGTTTACCCCACAAATAATGTCAGTTTACCCCACGAATAATGTCAGTGTACCCCACAAATAATGTCAGTTTACCCCACAAATAATTCAATTTTGCTCCAAAAACAATCCTACTATACCCTTCAAATACTTCGAAATGCATTTTACCAACCCCCAAACTTGTTGGCAACTATTGTTACATCTACATCCACAGTAAATTGAAACGATCGTCTACATTTCGGCTAGTCTCGAACTTAAGAACAATACCTCGGTATAATCGAAATCTGCGAACCGTCTCAAAAAGCATCTTTTATCAAAGTAATTCTTTCACAAAGCTTCCTTAAAACCAAAGATGGGAAATCGCAGTTCCAATATTTTAAGGTTACAACTACTGCAATAGGCATGAAATACAAAATATCCATCTTCGTTGTCAAGATTTCAAGCACAGTTGTTGGAAACAAAGGAAGGGAAACTTTCCCAAACATTCTTCTGGTCTGGTGAAATAGCTTTTATAGCTTCTCAAAGTAATTTTCCTATCGTGACCACTTGAAGACCCACTGAAATACACCCAAATAAAAGAGCTGTGTAGCTCACGTCACCATGAAAACCACTGTATTGGAAATGCCGTATATGGAAATAACAGAGCAACAAGAGCATGAAAGAAAACCGAGAGTAGATAGACCGACAGAGAGGAGATAGGAAAAGAGGGAATGAGGTGAAAGCAAAGCAAGCCTACATGATAAAACACATGAGGATACATGCGGCTACAAATGAGTACAGAAGGCTTTGCTTTGAGGACAGCAGGAGTCGGGAGGCATGAATAAATAGAAAAACTGCATGAAAATGGAATGTAAAATAGAGGAAAAATAAAATTATACGTACATGGGAATAATAGGAGACAATAGAATACAAGAGACGGGAATTAGAGAGAAGTGCACCTCCCGAGGACAAGGAGATGTACATGTGTGGGCTATAGGGAAAGGGGTTAAAAAGAAAGGAATCGGAGAAGAATGTCAGGAAACAATGGGGAGAAGGTCGAAGGACTTCCATATTTTGAGCAAAGTAGCACATTTACTATTTTATTCCTTAGTAAAATATTGATGTTCCATTTCTTCCTTCCTCCCCACTCCAGTGCTTCCATACCCTTTTCTGAGGAAGATATAAGCAGGGCAAATGAGGGACTGCTAAGCTCCGTTCGTTAGCCGATTTTTCGACTATACGTATCAATGCTCCGCCTGGCCTAATAGAAGACAGTTGCTTCATTAATATTTCACCAAGAGCCAGCAATGAATTTTCGGGATAAGAGAAGATTATGATCTGCTGGAAAAATAAAAAATGCGAACTACTTGGATTAAATTCGGAGAGTGCCGCTCCAACCCTTCTTAGCCTTGCAATCCCTTTCCTTCGGAGAGATAACCTTTGTGTGTGTGTGTGCCCTAAAAGCATTACTATACCTCTTCTTCCCTCCACGCAAAGACTATACACAATCTAATCTCCAATAATCTTGCCTATATGTAAAAGTAAACATTCATTCAATAACCAATCCCCTAATCTTCCAACCACCAGCAACAAGAGCAGCTGCAGCAGTGAAATTGTCAACTTGGAAAATAAAATGCAAATTGAAATGAAAGCATAGCACACACGTTCACGTGACGGATCCAATAATCCTGAGGAAATTTAAAAGTGAGTACGAGGAATTGAGGAGGAAAGCCCTATGTGCTTTGCTGGAGTTCTGTGCTTATAGAGAGTTAATCCGAGGGAAAGTCAAGTACATTTCTGCGCTGTTGTCCCATGGATAATGCAGCCAACCTTGCATCCGTGTCCCTGATACAACAAGGAACTCGTATGAAGTTCATCTTCATAACAACAAGTAAATCCGTCGTAAGAAATGAGCACATGGTATACTGAAGGTTATACTTGTTGACTTATATGTACAATATATACTTGTACATTATACGTCATTTATATAACACGATTTTAAACAATCTACGCTTAATCCCATGTCATTTTCTAGGTCTCGCAAATTGGTTATCATTGCATAAACAACTTGGCCCATATTCCCGCGAATAACAGAGTTAATGTGAAATTCTGCATAAAAGAGCGAGAAGAGAAGGGCGGGGGTAATAATAAGTGTATACAAAAGCAAAAAAAAAGCTGTGGAAAAAATATAGGATTGAGACCTCCTCGTGACTTTCAATTTATCATGAGTCTCTCACAAGTTATGGCGTCTCAACTTTTGCAGAAATGGATCCTTGCTGGCTATGCAGTGACAATGCTTTAGAAATACGACCATGTCTTGCGACATATAAATAACGCATAGCTCACAAGGAGGATGTGCAATATATGAAGTGAAGTATACGTACATCTACACTTAAGATGCTCAGCATGTGAATAATATATTATTATATTCTCTTTGTATTTCTAACGGGGATTCTGCATTCATCACATATACCTAATGTACCTTTGTATCCCATGACTGTACTAAAGCATTTGATATTTTAAAGGATTTAATGCTACATATGCCGTCACTTTTTAACGATCCACATTGAAATCTTTATATGAGGGTGGCCTCCTCGACAGCAATAATATCAAGTCTCGGGCATGAAAATTCTATTATTGAATCCTACTCTCCTCTCATTTCTGCATTGTAGTCAAGGATAGAGCACTAAAGTGAAGCGTCCGGTTCCTCTCAACGAAATGTCAGCAAGATTTTCCGTTCCCCAACGATTTATGATATATTCTGAAAGAACATTCCAGTGAAGATTCTAATCACATTACTCGGCCAAAAGCAGTCTCCACCCATTTAACCTTGTCATATGTCACAGATTCTCCCAGTCCTACCACATTTAGAATATTTAGACAACAACATACAAGTGTGAGGATCGTCACTTTCAATTCTCTATCGTCTTTTAATAAGTTACTCGCATGTAGCAATTTATACCAGAATTCATCAACATGCTCCAGCAAAACTAATCGTAAGTCCGACAGTCAATTATTTAATACCGTCAATTTGGATGTTGATTAATTCCCGAGAAAATCAGTGTGGATGTTACAAGTTACAATAAGTATCCAAGTATTGTGTCGTACAGATAAAGACAAGCAAAAAGTAAAAACAAGTCAAGTCATATGTACTATTTAAGTATAACCAAATACATGCATAGGTAAGGTAATAAGCATAATAATAATACATAAGTACAGAAATATCCCCGCCCGGAACAGTCCTTCCTGGTCGTGAGAGGTAAAAGAGAGAAATCACTGACCGTGAGTGAAAGTAATTATAGGAGGATGAAATAGTTAACCAGACTCCATTTCAAGTTCTGGGTCGTATCTCCTTTTAAAGGGGCTTTACTCCCGAAGCGAAACTTATTCTCTGCCAGTGCCAGTATAGTACTCACAATGCCCAACGATTAATTCAATTGATATTATTCCCGCACAACAGCTTATAACATGAAATAGTTCCTACATGATATAACTATGTTATAACATGTATAGTATAAATAGGAATACTGATACGCTATGGGGTCTACTGATCTCCGACTGATGCAGATACCAATAGACACATATGCTGCCTCCTATCCTGATCATTTCCCCTACCTCTTATGCGTGTGACGAAAAACAAGATAAGTGTGTCTGGAGTCCTTCACGTGTAATTAAACTCACGAATTATATTAATCTAAACAAGTTTCTAGGGTGAACATGCAAGAATTATTTAGTCTGCGAAGGATCTAAAAGTACCAATTTCTGTACCTTCAACATATAGAAAATTAGTACTTTCAGATCCTTCGGCGACCATACGGTGGAAATACATATCTGTAAATACAAGTGTACAACAGGAAAGCATTTCTCTGGGGAAAGTCTATGGAAGAACTCTCCTTTATTTTAAGAAGGAAGCTTTGAAGAAGCTTGCAAATGTGACACTTGAAAAGAAATTAAAATGAGAAAATACAGTTCGTCTCAAGCAAGAAGACTCTTATTTCCGGTCTCTCCATTTGCTCTCCATCAAGGATAAGCATCTGGAGCCCGTTCCGTCTCATAATGCTCCACTTACAGTCATAATGCTTAAAGTCTTTAATCCACCTTGAAAATGAAATGACAAACTGTGGTTGAACGCACTCTTAGGTATCTGCACAAAATGACGACGGAAGGAAAACGTGTACATTGCTCCATGGATTTCTTCGACGGCATTCTCAATCCACATCTGCTTCTCCATGAGATCCAATGCTGCATGTGTACATATAACATGTATTATTCTGTCATTTACTAAAAGGAGGAACGCCACTGGGCCCGGCCATATCTAATACTTCCTCTCATCTTTATTCCATGCTCTAATTTCCTAAATTTCCTAAGCGCATTACCAGCAGTCAACATTGTAAAAAGATTGTAACACAGTCAATCGTCATTGTCCTCCGGGAAAATACTCGCTCAAGTTCATTTCTTTTTGTTTTGAAATCCCCCACTGCCTTCCTCAAAGAATACTGGAATGCCATTTTGAACCCAGACAGTCCCTTAAACACTATTAAGTAATTGCATCTGTTTTCTCATGATCTTTTTACTCACCCATAAATTTTAATTTGGTCCTACGGAAAATACTAAACATTCAGTCAAGAACCTATCTCTGAACTCCAGAGACGGGAGGTTGTGCAGCAATATCTTGGACTGATAGAACTAACAACAGGAAGATGAATGACACTAGCAAATTATATGACCACAATTTCGGAGAGGTCATTACGGACATGATTGCAGTTCCAGATGGGATCTAGAATTTCTACAGAGTCTACAGATAATGTCTGCTATAATCTATTAAAGATTCTCAGAAACCCCTCTGTGTACCCATTGAATGTGAGTGTTCATTGAAATAAACACCAGTTTGAATGGAGCTATGGATGTGTCTATGAGAATATCTCTTACAGTGGCTGACATTTTCCAATTCCCAGAAGTATTCCCCGCCAGAAAATTTTTATCTCGTTATTCCATCCACGTCTCGGGATGGTCGTATTTCCAATTTTTCCCCCTTCACTCGATCCCACACTAGTTTAGGAACAGCTGAGCATAGGAATCGGGCATGTAAAATATGAAAGTGGAAGGTGGAAGCGCCCAGGCTTACATTTGACGGATTGATAAAATGGATGTACACATTACTGATCGTGAATAGTAACTGCAGAATGGAATAGTCAAGTTCTGAAATGACCTTGAGGCTCTAGAGACGGATACATGGTGATTGACATAGTGAAGTTACACTACTATAGTGATGTTATATGTATAGCTTAGCTACTGAACTACTATAGGGAAGTTGCACTAGACACTTTTATTTCACAACATACATCTCTTCAAACTATCATCTGCATTGAATGGCATCCAGAATCAGGCCTCGCTTCACAAAAAATAGTCTTCAGATCCTTAATAGGATGGAGCTATAGCTACTACACATAGTTTAAACCCCAAGTCAAGTACCTAAGCCGTTTACCTACCCCAGTTATAGAACTTGTTGGAGCTTACAAACAGAATTTTCATGTACAACAATTACTTATAGATAGATACGTATGAGCTCGTGTGTACTTGGATATCCTCAGACCCACAGAATCCAATATTCTTTACACTACTCCCGCCATTACCTTGGTAGCGAACAATAGACAAGTACGGAGACGCGGGAGCAAGGTATTAATCACAGTCAGAAAGCTGGTGTCCATGCTGCAGGAAGTACCAGTACACAACTTAAAATTTTACACCAGTCTCCCACGACCCAGCACCGAGAACATCTACACGACCAGTAAATTATATGAGGAGTAATCCGTATAAAACCACTTTCTCCTTGTATAACACTTATGCTGCCACATAATAAACGTAATATCGCGGCTACACTACTTCCTGCCCATCTAATGAAAACTGGGATCATACACACGGCCCAACTTCCCGAAAAGATTACACGGTTCACATTTTACAGCCACTCACTCTCTCGAGGAAATTTAGATCATTCATCAATAACAGCACTTCTCCATCGTTTATCATATATGAGCTTCACTGCTGAACATGCGGCATAAAATAATTTTTAGTACAGGATTTATTACAACTCTCCCCAGCTCCACAGATACTTGTCCCATTTTGCCTTCAATTACCAGGAAACCCTTTTATAGACGTAAACTTAATCTCCTTTTAACTGTCTCAGTAATTTGCTTTTTCAAAACACGTTCATCTACCAATCTCCTCTTTGGTCTCAATGTCAGTGCCACTTTCCTCTGTCACAGATATACACTGATCAATTGAGATCAGACCTCAATTCGTACAACCTCACTTGCCAAGAAGACATAATTTAATTTACAATTTAAGTTTAATCTCTGTGAAGGAATCCCGTGTGCATTGCAAGTATTAGCTAATTTATTATTAGTGATGTTGACTAACTGAAGGAACTCCTTCAGGATCTGCATCTGCAACAACTAATATTGATTTTCTGTTCCGAATTCGGTCAATTTTCAAAGATTTAAGGGCACACAAGTAGGGCTGTGGGGATACAAAGGACTAAGTAGGGTGAGTTCCGTGCCTCATGTGACCACACAATTGTAGATACATACACACGTCATGATGAAATGCCGAGTCTGGCATGGGTCCATGATCTCAGGGAAGAGAATAATAGAGGCCGAATAAGCAGTCTTTGCCTAAACTTTCCCAGCAGCTCTTCTGCTGTTCCTCAGCACTTCATTCCACGTACCCGAGGTACTTTTTCATACTAGTGGAACATCTTAAAATTATAGGAGCAATTGTGGGTAATGCACTTTTTTGCTTATGAGACCTCTTCACAATTCATTTGGGACTTGATTCGCTACATACTTATAGCACGTACACTTTCAGAAAGCGTACATAATTCACCCCGAGTGCACATTTGAAGGAAAACAAGGATTCTCTACTAACTGTAAATGTAATGTGGTATTGAAATAAATTGTCCATCCCATTGCCTATATTGTTTGCCTGCAGGGTGTTAAAAATTGAAATTTCTTCAACTGTATCACAGAGTATGTTTTATTCAATAATGTCAGCCAAGTCGACATGTTTCCCATGAACGCATGCCTTTTATTGAGAGAAAGCATGTAAATTTATATAGAGAAAAGCATGTGAATTTACTTGCGCTATATAGAGAAAATCATGTGAATTTATATAGAGAAAATCACGTGAATTTATATAGAGAAAAATAGAGACAACATGTATCTACAGGATGAAAAAACACAAAAGTTTTTGTTTCCAACTCACTTGACGACAGCCGTTCTTATATTGGAACCTAGTAAGTTGCAATAAGGGTTCTACCCACAATTTATCCATCATTATTCTGCTCAAACCATATGCTTTAGTATCATTTTTCACTGGGAAATTTCAATTATTTCTATTATTCCTAACCCACAACATTACTCACAAAGCTAATGTTAAGCTCCCACTTCTCTGATCGGAAAACCAACTACTGAACTTCCAAAAGTCTGAGAGCACCATCAATATTCAGCGACATGAATGGATCTGTCCAATTCATCTGCAGTCAGGCAATAGATCGCGTGTTTTACAAATTTGAAAGGAACGTTCCGTAGGTTGAAATTCGGATCCAAGTATATTCCTCCAATTTCTTTTCGTAAATGTAAACAAGTACAGAAAATAATCGATGCACATTGTACGCTACTGGCTGTCCCATCATCTGAACAACTACGAATACCCTTGTGGTACATTAAGGTTCTGGATGACCTTTACCGACATTCGCAAACTAATCCAACCAGCCCATCCCCATAGTGCTCATTCATAGCTTAACAAATGCTGCACAGGAAGTGAAATTGAAGAGCACACGTTATGCAAATGCAAACCACAGGCAGACGCCTACAAAAACATTGTGGAATGAGATACTCTCTTGTCCCTTCCATTCACAAAATTAGACACGGTCAACAAAGGATTTACCTGGCTTCCTGCGCACAAATGATCAACTATTGTAATATTGTAAATCTTGCTTTAAACCCACATGTGGGCATCATCCCGGAAGGAAAAGAACTCAAAAGGAGTTTTATTTTTGTAAAAGTTAAATTCAGGGATAATTTCTGTGCTATAATCCCATACAAACCTTAAAGCAAACATTTTCAAATCCATCCCTCTCTAATAAATTATTCTGAAATATTAAACTCCATCCTCCATTAGATGAACAACACAGCCACACAAGAAGATATTGCCATTATATTGAGGATCAGGTGAGGCAAGGTCTCCCGAATCAACTTCGATTTCCATCGATCATAAAATTTTTACTGGGTTAAGTGAATGATGCTACATACTTCCAAGAACAATGTAAAG
This sequence comes from Lipothrix lubbocki, assembly GCA_034696945.1. Classification (NCBI taxonomy): domain Eukaryota; kingdom Metazoa; phylum Arthropoda; class Collembola; order Symphypleona; family Sminthuridae; genus Lipothrix; species Lipothrix lubbocki. The sequence continues at coordinate 13,321 of JAQGAK010001555.1, read as the reverse complement.
TAATGAAAATAAATATTCCCCTTTGCACGTAATCCATAATCCATGTATACGCCGTATCCTGGAAGTTGTGAAAGGAGAGAAATACTGTTACACGTAGGTAAATGTTACCATCATGCCTGAAAGTAAATGTGCAAGGGCGTGACATTTAGGCAGTGTAGTCGAAAATATATCCCGGATTATGATGGAATCCATACTGTGTATGTAGGAAGTCTTCCCTTCTGCCGCTGACTCGGTCAGTAGCGCACCCAAAAGGAAGCTAATGAAAATTGACAACTGGGAAATGTTTCTTTTGAAATTGTGGCTCCATTTTAAACTGACCTAAATACACCGCCGTGCTTTTAAGCAGTGGAAGGGAATGAATAGTGCAGTGAACTTTTAGTCAATGTACTCACGTCAAACACGAAGCCCAACTTCCTGCTCCCAAATTTATGTAAACGAAGTTGCTCGGGAAGAGGTTGCTTACCATTAAAATAATTACGGGATTGAATTACCGGCGGACCCAAAGTGGCGACAATAACAGAAAGTGCGTACTTTCACATCCAGGTAAAAAGGGTGTTTGCATGGCTTTTCTAAGCACTGTCATCCCGAGATTAGTTGTTACTGCTGGAAAAATATCTCTTTCCCAGAGACTCTATATACTTTTATATTATGTATTATGAGAGAGGGAAATGCTGTTTTCACAGAAAACACACAAGATGGTAAAGCAGCTTACAAGAGACCGCTTCGGGTTGGGTCCTTTGAAATTCCTACCCCATCAAGCTAGCTTATAATGGATGACTTTGGTGAAGTGGCAGACAACTGTGTGTGGTAACAGTAAGTTGTGCCGTCGGAGGGAAAATATTCAAGGAGATAAAAGCAGGAGAGTATTTGAGGATAATACGACGTGAAACAAAAAAACTGCAAGGAGCCCACTGGCGTACATCCTACCTCACCCAAGTACGCACACTTACACAGGTGGAAGGAGATCGATCTTTCTGCAACGCATATACTTGTATGTCATGGAAACGAATATTCCGAGCACAATCACCACTATTCTCACTGAAGTGTAATTATATTGTTTTCTTTGGATTTCCCCGAGGAAGATTCTTCCCACTTGTCTGGGCACACAAGAAGTATTAGGTGCACAAAGTCAAAAAAACAAGAATTTCTAAGCGAAACTCAACAACAAGTCATAGAGTGTGGTGAGAGGAAGAAGATATTCGATGAATCAGAGATAAATTGAGCTGCAGTCAAGTGTCGGCTTTCATTTCTGCAACAGTGAACTACTAATCTTGGGAAAGCAGACTTCACCATGTTCCTCCCCGGGCTGTGTGTTTTTTATTTAATCATGTTGTACAGTTCGCTACCATGGCGACCATACTCAATGACATATTATACACAAGTTGATGCTTAAGGAAATCTCCGCACTTACCAACCTCAACTGTTTTTGACTAATGACCAGAATAACTACGCTTTTTACGAAGCATAAGAGCTATCCAGAATAGTACATCGGAAGTAGTTGTATCAATAGTGACCAACAGTTTGTATCTGTACCTTATAAAGTACTATAAGATAATCATTGTACTCATGAATATACTCCAAAGTCTCTACATACACTAATAGGTATCTATATAGTTACTCATAAGTATATTCATAGTATAGATACTCTGATACTCATAAGTACATTCATAGTATAGATACTCTGATACTCATAAGTACAGTCATAAGTATAAATACTCATAAGTATATTCATAGTATAGATACTCATAAGTATATTCATAAGTACATACTCATAAGTACATTCATAAGTATAGGTACTCATAAGTATAAACAGAGATCATAATAAGAGTGGCTTCCTTACCTTGGCGACTCTTCAAGAGAGAATTCATCAAATTGTACGACTAGTCGGTAGCCCGGGGTTGTTTCAACGGTTGTGAAACAGTTGATGTTGTCTGGATAAGTGCTGGGGTAGGCTGGACTCGTGACTGACAAGGACATGATTTGTCCCGGTAACAGCCTCAAAGTTTGATTGCAGGCGAAATCCAATTCTGAAAGAGAAAACACAATATCGTATTTTCGATCAGTGCGGACGGGGACAAATGGTATCTGTAACAGCATTAAATCCTGGAGCTTATAAAATATCAGACAGCTAATGGACTCATACAAAAATTGAATTCCTTGGTATTCACGCCAGCTTAATAAAATCTGAACTAGGCAGTTCTTTTCACCTTCCTTTAATCTTTCAGCTTTCCCATAACAAACCATCACAATAACGTATTGCCTCAAAACTTTCCAGCAAAAATTTAGCTTTCTGTTTTCATTTCAGAATCTATTTTACCATGTACTTTCTTTCTCATGTCTGGCATCCATCCTCCCATAAAAGTTGATGTTATTTTTGGTAGGTTGTGTTTGTGTACTATCTGAACTTGGAATATACGCAGGGAAGGTATTCCCTTTGACATTTCCTTGAAGTTCAAGTTTGAGGAAGCTTCGAATAATATCTCGTAAAGCGAGTACGACGTATGACGGAGGTCCATAACTCTTTAGTGGATCATCTAAACTACACGCCACGAAAGTACAACAAAAGGAACGTGACTTACTCTGATGCGTAACTTTTTCGCACAAAAAGAAATTCTTGACTTCACAGTTCCTATCATTCCAATGAAATTTCTCGTTAGTGGCCTCAAGGTTGTGCGACCATTTTGCATTGAAGTTACTCAGGTCCACATTCTTCTCTTGTTGCGTGGTGTGGGATGAGAAACGCTGACGGAGCTCCACGCAATCCTGACCACTGAACCCATCATCATTCGGCTGAGCATTCACCATCTCATTTCCCTTATGAACCACCCCCGGGAACCAATCTGAAATTTAGATAGTTTCACACTTCACCACATAATTTCGAATATCACCTAGTTCATATAAAGCTACATACCTTACCTAATGTATTTATTATAGACCCTATTTCCTATTTATACTTAATGACAACATTTATACATATTTCAAATCTCAATAGAAAAACAAGTCAGTTGAACGTAAGCTTCGTGATTGGTGCCTTGTATCAAGATCTCGTGAAACTCGCTTCGCCTTCGTCTTCTATTTTTAATCCTTCATACTATACTCGCATGGGGTTTATTCGATATCAAATCACTTCATATGCATCTATCATATCAAACATATCTCTCTGTACCGGAGCAATAGTTTCGGAAGACGACCAAGTTGTAAAAATGCATTGAAATTCCATACTAGGGAAGTCAGTCCTTCGGAACAAAGCCTAAATTGGATGGAGAATTGATCTCACAGGATTTTCGTACATATACATATAAATGCTACATACTAATGCATGTGCATATAAGCTAAATACAATTAATATAATGTCCATATCATATAAAAGGATATGATAACTATGATCAAGATAGCTGTAAAATTTTTAGCAATGGGTTTACCGAACCAGTGAAAGTAAAATTGTAGCAATAAAGTAACAGCAAATCACGGATAGACTCCTACAGTTAATGACATTACCAAAGGTAATGGGGTTACCTAGTTTCTATCTTTTACTCTTCAGTGCATCTGCTATGCATGTATGTACAAAAGGCATTGTTGATACAAAGTTCTTACAAAGCTTTCTTTCTTATAATGATATATACATACAAATCTTCATAGGTAACTTCAATATTGCAGTATCTATATAACTAGGGCAAATTATGTCATCGTGCTATTCAAATCTGTATCGAAACCTATGCTTGAGCATATGTATAAGCATGTATAAGCATGTATAAGCATGTATAAGCATGTACAAGCATGTATAAAGAAATGGAGTATCTAAAACAAAAAACGCAAGCGGGTGAGATACATGAAGAAAAGGAAAGGGCACGTTTCGCTTACTTAGGAACGGAGCAAATTGTAATCTAACAACAAATAAAGAACAAGTCCCCACGTTTCTGGTTTATGAATAGGACAGCTGGAAGCTGTGTGTACATTGCATTGGTACTATATATGTGCCCTATGAGAATGTTAGAAGTAGCTGGGAGTGCCTTTGAGAAACTTGGGATTTTGAAAAGAAAGTAAAAGATTCAGAGGTGCTCATGGCTGAATAAATCATAGTTTCCCTGTCTCCCTGTCTCATTCCGTGCTTTCCCAGGAGCTCCGCAGTGAGAGCGAGAAAATATATTTACATACAATTCTTCGGGCATACATGGGATTCGGAGGCGCAGAGCCTCTCATTGTCTTGATTGACTGAATGGAAGAATAAACATCCATCGATTCACGGAAGTGACTGAGTCCCATCACATTCTTTTTTCCACATTACACCCTGTAACTTCATCCCCGGTATTTACCTTATCTCCGCCGCCCCAAAGCACAACCTCCAGGGACTTCATGGGAATAGACTGAAGTATTCATGTACGACTGTCGATTGGAACGGAATTCCCCTTTACTATTAAACATGGGTACACTACAAAAGATCTTACGGCACCTTTTAAGTCTACGAAAGTCCCTGAGTAAATAAATACAATCAAGAACTCATCAGATTATTTACGATATTTACTTTAAACGAGTTATAAGACGACCTGGCACAACTAAAAGCGGAAGTGGGAATCATTTGCTACGTTCTTCATTCAAACAGCAGGAATTCTCTCAACGGCAATGTTTACACTTGCTCTGGAAGGAAGCTCGAACTCGAAAGATTGCATCTTCACGAGGGTTTCCACGGGGGTCGATAATGAATCTCATACGCACTAAACTGATTGTGAGTGGAAGGTTTTGCAGAAACCCATCATAAACAGTTTAGATTTACGCCCGAATGCAGAATCCTCCATATTGATTCAGTTATCTTTAAAGAGCCCTAGAGTAGATTCGTTAGCTAGTGTGGAGACAAAGGTATTTGTAGTATTTTGTAGTCGAGAAACTCTATGAATAAATCAAAGTGTAACATGAAGGGAAATGGGAGAAAAGCACTCAAGTGGGAATAAATGCTTGTTTTCAATCCGAAACATACCAACCGAAATACCTTTAAACTTACAAATCGATTGTTTACGTTTCAGTTGTAATGCGATAGTTCCAACCTACAAAAACCTAACACAATCGATCATTCAACACAACAACAACAGAGTAGTAAATGAAAAAAGCAGGTTCAACTTTGTTGCAAATAATGAAATAAACGAAGCTTAATCATCAAACGTGTACGGAACAATGTGGCACGGTTTAAGCCATCTTGACTATAGAAGCATTCGCTGCTATATCTGCTATTGCAATTTAGGCTACACAATACGTACATAAGCTTCACAACGTCTGCAAAGATTTCCAAAGCACCGTCGCTAAAGCAATAATAATTATACCAAAGTGAAAACGCTCAAATCTAGTTAGTCAAAAAGTACCAATTTTATCTACACGGAGAGCTCTCAATCCTGGTACATTTCGATATTAGTGCAACATGGATTTTGGTACATTTTTATATTAGTGCCAAATGAAAGTTGGTACATTTTAATATTAGTGCAACATGGATTTTGGTACCTTTTGATATTAGTGCAAAATGAATGTTGGTACATTTTGATATTAGTGCAAAATGAATGTTGGTACATTTTGATATTAGTGCAAAATGAATGTTGGTACGTTTTGATATTAGTGCCACGTAGATTTTGATACATTATAAAACTACCTACATAAATGAAGTTAGTGCTTTTAGATCCTTCCTGACATGCAATGCACCTCAAGAATAGTGAAACAATGAACGAGAAGTGTACTTAAGCTGCGAAGATGTGAGATTTTGTATAATAAAAGAAGAAACTTGAATAATGATTTTAAAATAAAGAAATTAAAAATCTAATTTTAAGACAGTGATAGAAGTTACTTGTGTAAATAAACGGAAGTCCGCTGGTCCATTGAAAACTTCCTTCGGCCTCACGATCATTTGCTCCAATCCAGTATGCTCTGCTGGGGTGGAATAATGCACTGGAAATATAAAAGAAGAGGTATTGTTAAAAAAGCAGTAATCCCTCCAATAATAATATATTACAGAAACTCCCATTCATTTAAAACGATTGATACAATAATTAATAATGTGGTCTACTTATGAATCTTATTATTATTATAATATAATAATACTATATGCTACATAGTTCATACTTGTACAATAAAAAGATAAACTACCTAGGTAGGTGTACTAGTCAGTAGAAGCAATGTTGTCCTCACAACATGAAAGTTACCACCCAGATATCGGTGGGCTAATTATTTACCTTGCATTGAATGATTGTCGTGCCACGAAACGAGTGGAATATGTCGACAGCCTGCTTATTCGGATGCAGCGTGATTTATTAATGTTTTGACATGTGACAATCGGGAAGAATGAAAATTGCTAAATTATTATACTCTCTCCGTGCAGTACAAAGCAGCAGAATATCAATGATATGTAGGTGCGGAAGTGTGCAGAATAGAATGTGTTAAGGTATCTCGAAGCTCATCCATACATATATAACAATCTTAACTCTACGTGATAGGTGTACGATATCAAGATTTCCAGCGAAATACTCCAAGTTCGATTAAAATAAACAATAGAACAAGACGGGGTTTCAAAAGTGAATAGCCTACCACTGCTGCTCGCCACCTCCTACAGAGCTTCGAATATTACGAATGTGTGGTGCGGTAAGTATACGGCTACGGCCCTGTGAGCTTGAAGTGTGGTAACTTTCTGTATACTTTTACTTCATTATCGGAAGTATCAGAAATTTTTTGGGTATTAGGTATAAAACATGAGTAGTATTGCTTCCAGTTTCTTTAGCACAAGAAGACAAGCATGGGGAACATTTGATATGGAGTATGAAGCTTTATTATTTATTATTAGCGCGAGTGAATATCAATTTATCGTACTTCATGAAAAAATTAAAGAAGGGATTTGTGGACAGCAAGCTCGTCAAAGTGACTATAACTATGCCACATTGAAACTTATTGAAAACCGTCGTGTCGTGGTAGAGTAAGAAAACGCTATACATAATGAATAAATAATGCCTCAAACTTTATGCATGTGTACATATAGTACATGTATACCTATAGGGAATGAGTTTAAGTATGTACAAGGAAATACTTAATGATTCCGGGATGTCTTATCACAATGTACGGGGCCGGTGTACCTAACATGGAAGTAGTTCTAACCATAAGATATACATACATTGGAATATTCGGGGGTGTTGAATAACAATGAATCACCTTACTCTCTCATCAATTTTCGTCAACGCCAAATGCCAACCACACTCTGCACCACACCTCCGAGGATTCCATGTAATATATTTAACTAGAGTCTTTGACATTCAAAATAGAAAGAGTTTGCTTGGACTGGAACTTAGTAATGGTGGATGAGAAAGTAAGTCATCTAGGAATTATACAAAGAGAGAATCCCATAGTTCCCACATACTTGTGCACCTTATATGAAAGTAGGGCAAGACAGGACAAATATACTTGCGAACATAAGGAATATTTACGAATACTGTCTCAAGTATCTTCTAACCTTCTTAACTATGCGTTTTGAAACCCACTCATTATTATATCATTAATAAACTACTATAGAAATCTTTATTGTATCTAGTAGAAATCAGTCTAAATGTTATTGTGCTCGTAGAAAGAATAATAAGATGATTAATTATTAGGATAAATGAAGCTTACCTCTCGACAATAATTTTTTGCATCTTATCCTCAGCCATCTCATCCCTCACAGTAGTAAGATGTCCGCCTCGATTCTGACATTCCTCCTCAGCTGCAATCCAGCTCAAGGGCTTTTCCACCAGTGTGACGCAGCCATAGTCGAGTGTCACCCATCCGGCGTCACAGTTTCCAGTAATATCAGGCATCTTGACTGACTGGTAAGATAGAGTAAAGCGGTCGAAATATTTGAGCTTCAAAGTGATTTTGATGCGATTTCCGGATGACTTCCATGCCCGGCGGTACACACTCAGACCAGCTCTATCAAAGCACCAAGTAAATTTCTTATCACTAACTAAATCTGTGGCCTCCACGAGCAAATTGTTCTTTTCTTCCTCGTTGTCCTCAACGTCATTAGCAAGGTAGAGTACACATTCATCATCCAGTGAGGATGGCACACTGTTACTGGCGTTGCTGCTATCACGAAAGTCCCAGTCCGCTCCCCCACTGTCGCTGAGATTCAGGAGATTAGTGTACTCGGTGTTTTCAAATGTCAACTGTGATATGATAGTATTTCCATACGGAACGTGGACGATTATTGAGCACTCGTCATTTTGATAGTTTTTTGAGTACTTTAATTGCCCACTCAGCTCTGTTAAATGAACTTTCTGACAAGGGCTCAAGGGAAATAGTTCGAGTGCAAAAGTTTCCTTGAGTTTGACGGAGCTGGGCAGACTGACAGTGAGCAACAGGCCATTATTGTAATCATTTGAATTTTTACGGTCGTCAGGTAGCTCGGCATCATCCTTATCCTCCGAATTCCCCATGGAGTCTGCACTGGATGACGAACTCATGGGTGCGAAGGTGGCGGGGCTATGCTTTGGAGAAAAAATTAAAGTCCTCTCTTCCAGCGAGTAGTCTTCGATTTTCCCACAGAATTTCCTATCTACCACTAATACATCATGAGGGAACTCATCGGATCTGAAGTCGGGAACATTCAACATGTTCTGATTGTGCTGTTTGAACGGCGGTGAAACTAAACTTATGAAGCGTCCTTTACAGATATCACGTATACCATAAATACTCAGGTTGGTCAGTCGGAGCTCAAAGCCAAAGCCGAATTTCGGCCTTATCAGCACTGTGCAATTTAAACCTGAGTTCTCCGCTTGAGGGTTCCACAGAGAAGTTAATGCCAGCTTCATTCTTTCGCCCACGTTCACGAGAACTTGACAATCTGCACGAGACACGCAAAACAAATCATTAACGAATTATTTAAACTGCCTTCAACTTATTTCTGCAACTTGCATTCCAATTCCTCATTGCATTTCGGCACAACAGGCTCCTTCTTATCAAAATTATTTACTGCAATAAAAATTATGTAAAATAATTAATAAAATAACTAATAAACTAATAATTTATTATAAAATATAATTTCTGCTCGAAATTAAAGCGTCAAGAAGTATAATTTCATTTCGTTGTAAAACTTATTAAGTCAAGACGAAAAATCTCAAACCAATGAGAAAGAACTTACTTGGCCGAACCGAAATACTGAGGTTTTGTTCGAACACGGAAGAAGTAGCTTCTACAATAGACCGAAAGCGTAACCTGAAAGCATATAACATAAGAAACCATATTAAGTTACCAAAATGCAAGGAAGTTCCCCGACTCCAATACACAACCTTCGTGTTACATATCAGTATACACAACCTTAGCTATAAAATTTTGGCACCACCACGCGCGTCGAATAACTTGCAATAGTTTTCGCTTCTAGAGGTCATAAACAACGAAATATACACGAAAAAGGGAAAACATTACGGTCGGCTCGGCGAGCGTAAACCCCAGGAAAAAATGCACACGGCTGAGTAAACAGAATTCAATCTATAGACATCCGTTTATAGATGCTCTTTGGCTCCGTCTAATAAGGAATGAAAGTCAATTGCATGCCTGCTTTCCCGCATGTCCTCCTCCTCTGTTTTGTTGTTTCACGTCAATAACCTTACAGGTCAGTGAATCTTGATATTTTATGGCTATGGGAAAGGCTAAGTGGGAGATAATTATGACGGCAATAAATCGCGCCCATTCATGCTCCTTTTATCGGACCCAGTCTCTGCATTCGGACGGAACTATTTTTCAAACGGGACGATTAATATAACGGGAATAAAACAATTAATAAATTATTGGGTCTATATATTCACATTTTAATTTACATTAAGCTTCCCCCTCACCTTCATTAATTTGTCAGGTCATTCGTACAGCTATTTAAAATTTAATTTCAATCATTTAATAATTAATCTATAAACAAATAATTAATCATTTTTACCTTCTCCTTTTAAAATATAAATTAGATGCACCTAACAAATCAATTCCAACCAACCACGACTCACCCTTCGTGCAACTAAATTTCACACGGCTGGTAACTTTTACTTTATAATATTTGTAATAATCTCAACCACGGACTACACGCGATGATTAACTATGTGTGGGTGATAATACTTGTTCCTATACTTTACTTCCACGTTCCAAAACATTTACAACTATTTTTGTAATTACTTCTCAACGTTTGTTACATTCAGTACATTGCTCTCACCCTTGTTCACCTTTTACCTTATTCCGTTATTTAATCTCCTTCTCCAGACTAACAGAATGCGGATCCATTATATTAAGTAATTAATACTACAAAACTACAATTAAGAACGAACTTCCGTGCCACAGCACTATACTTCGCCGTGAAATATGTATGTAAGCTCTCGTTCTTCATACTTCATGATCATGACATGTTGTACTCTGATTTTATATATAAACGAATTAAAATATGTGTAGTTAAATCCTACTTGGTATTTTAATTTAACCAAATGCACCGGAAGGAGTACAAAATTGATTAAACTTTAAAATAAATTTTAACAAACGTCAGAACAAGTATTTTTTATTTAAATTTTTTTTATTTCCCGCTGTTTTCTTATCTTTTTCTTCATCATTTTTAGTAACATCAAGTTTCAATTTAAGTTTTGGCAGTAGCATTAATTATATTACAACTATTAAAAAGTAAGGATGAACTATGCATCCAGATGCAATGTGGATTTAGCATATGCTACCGTGAAGTTCAAAGAAACTATTAAAATTCTAGCACACACATTGATTTAGTTAAAATTAACAAGTTTAAGGGTTACTTGTGTATAGATCGAAAATGGGCGAAATGTTTGACAGCCAGACGAAAGGGAGAATCAGTGTTTTACAAATGTATAAACACTATTACATATTAATGGTTGCATGTTGTAATTTCGCCAAACAAAGCAAACGGCAACATGAAATGTCCAGTTCAACGTTTGAAGTTCTCCATCATATTCATAACTTGTGTGTAGTAATCTTATTAAACACATCTATGCGGCCTGAGTTTCCCGACAAATACTCCAGATATCATTTTGCAGTTGCATAGTTCGTTAGAACACATATGTTGAGGAGGTCATTTGTACGATTTTATATGTGTCTATGGCGCTTTTGCCAGCTTTATTAAATGTCTTTTCTGAATTTCATCCGTGTCCACTTTTGCTTTTTTAATTCAGAAATAAATTTATAATTAATTTAATTTATCCTTACTGTTGTCCACAATGATACCAAAAACTATCTTAAAATGTGTTTTACGGATGCAATATACGTGCTGGAGTTTTCTAGAATATACGTAAAAGGGAATACCACTGTGTTATTGTATATACAATAATAAACTATATAGTTTAAGAAAGGCCTCGAAGCAAAAGCCACAAGAGACAGGAAAACAAAGAAATCGATAATGTGCTTTGACGGTTTCTATACACCTTTTACTCTGCATATCGATTCCCAGTAACGGGATTAAGAGTTCATTTCATGCCAGCTCATTTTTTTCCTGCCATGTTTACACCAACATATGATTACTTGTGTATTATTTGTCGTAACCATATTCGGGATCAATCGTTTGCCCAGTGTTTAGCAAATATTCGGAAACATACTTACACCTGCTGACACGACAGCTATCCATATGCATTCCTGATAATAGTTTTTATATATACTATAATATCTATAAAGTTATAACTATAGTATAGCTCCTGTGTATAGTGAACATACAATGTAGATACTTATGTACATAAAGAAACTGTGGAGTCTTTGACAGGACAATACATGGAATGGAGCGAGATGGTCTGGAGCGGTGAAGGAACTGAAAAATTTAAGAGTGGGAGCAGAATAAAGGGTTGAATGGACAGCTCCTATGAATTGAATAAGGGCATATATGCATAGTGAAAGATGGGATGTTATCTGCATTCAGCGATATTTTCACCGCTCATGTACAGTTTGAGTGCCTGTGGGAATAACTCGGACAGTAGCTCAATAAGGTTTTTTTTCATGTTTTATTTTCATTCAGTCAGACAGCACTCAACACTGACCTCTTTTATCTTGTCGGTTACATCAGAAAACTATTAAGGCCACAACTAACCGGTATTCAAGTTCAATGGATAGAATCGATTCAATCATTTCCCATGTCCGACAATGGGTCTCTTCCCTTCAAACATACTAACCAACATCATCGCATCGGTTGCAATTGCAACATATAAGTATAACACAAAGCCATATGACTAACTATACACTCAACGTCCAAATCATCATTGACTTCGGAATGATACTGAAAACCCCTGAAGCCAAAAGTTGGCGAAAAATGTAGAGTTTGTGAAACATGAATCATTATCAAGCTACAAATAACGTCACTGATTCTATCTCTGTATAGTTCCGTCGGTTCCTCTCCTTTGTGAAAACTTTCCCTTCACGAAATGTCTTTTTTTGTATCGCACACTCAAGCAGGAATTTATCAGACTAAACAGAAAATACTGCTTGTTCAATATTATTTATGCTCGAGTGAGTCCGGGGGGACGAATTACCCAGCGCAATAATTTAGCATACACAAACTTTGACATTTCTCATTCTAGAAACTTCAAATACATACTCCAGGAAAGGTACATATAATTAAATACTTGCAGGCAGCAGTCAACATAATATGCTATAAGATACTTTAACGGAGTAGCCAGGAATTTAATGAGTGAACTCAATCTACTATTAGACTATCTAGACTTTGAATGGGGAGGGAAATTTAAATAGTTAACTAAATTACGACGTTAGTATTACGACTCGTGACATATAGGCCAAAAACTCAAAGTTTTGAATCACCGGGGTGGTTTTATTAGCCACCACCACCGGCTGCCCAGCATTTAAACTATTTAATGACAATATTGTATTGTGTTGTATGTATTTCTGAATGTGAATAAACACCTTTATTGCAAATCATTAAACTGGTTTACTTTAAAATGAACACATCCATGCAGCTACATATACATGTACCACGTAAGGTTTACGGTTGCATACGTAAATTTCATACATTTTATAGGGTTAGGTATTACTCTGTAGCTTATATAGATAGCTTTATTGTAAAAATTATTTTTTTAATATCTTTTTTGTTTTCCAATCAATTTTAAGCTTGATTATTCTATAAAATCCGTCTTGATGAGTACTACTTTGTATACTATTTTGTATACTATTTTGTATACTATTTTGTATACTATTTTGTATACTATTTTGTATACTATTTTGTATACTATTTTGTATACTATTTTGTATACTATTTTGTATACTATTTTGTATACTATTTTGTATACTATTTTGTATACTATTTTGTATACTATTTTGTATACTATTTTGT
>JAQGAK010001554.1:0-30033 GCA_034696945.1 Lipothrix lubbocki | reverse complement strand
AATAATAATAAATAAATAATTAAATTCAAAAAAATAAATAATAATAAATAAATAATTAAATTTAAAAAAATAAATAATAATAAATAAAATATTAAATTTAAAAAAATAAATAATAATAAATAAATAATTAAATTCAAAAAAATAAATAATAAGAAGAATTAAATAAATTATAGCTGAAAAATTAAATAAAGAATTAAATGGATAAGTAATAACTGAATAATTAAATAAATAATAACTACAAAATGAAATAAATACATAAATAATTAAATGGATAAATAAATAAAAACAAAAGGCGAATTAGGAAACGTAATAAATGAACGGCCCTGTCCATAGAAGAGCAAAAGGAGTATGAGTAATAGAGACGAAGGATTCGCCGTGCGGAGACTCTTCGATTCTGGTCGTCAATTGGTTCCTCCTTGGATATCCGTGCGACTCGTTGGAAGTGGGAAAATCGAGTCCAATTCACGACTCCCATTTGGCTCTCCCAGTTTTTCAATTTTTGCCTGGTTTCTGACTCACAATTCAGTCGGTTCCAGATTTTGGCTACGTAAACATTCAAGTGTACCAAAATCCAGGGAATTCAGCTCCTTGAGACGGGTAAAAGGAAATAATAAGTAGTGAAACTGTCATTTGAAGGATGTCACATTCATCGAACGATGTCAATCGTCGGCTGTGAATTGCAAAAATTCGGCTCGAGTGTTGTTCAACCCTTCTGTTTATTATAATATTATAATATAATATATATATAGCCCCATTCAATATATAAATAATACAGAGGATCCTCATTGACATTACATTTTTGTTGTTTGGTTCTTCTGGGAATCTCTCATCTGATCTCCTGCTTCAAGATCAAAATCAAAAGTGATCAGATTATTCAGGAATCAAGAGGGAAGTGTGTTGAATGATGTACTTTTAGTAATCATTAGTTACATCTCCTAAATTGTTCACATCGAATTCCTTTTAGCTGGAGGTCACTCTCAATTATTCTCCCTCGGGTCGGTTTAGGTGACCCTGTGACTAGGAAATCTTTTACCTAGGTCATCGAAATCAGGTGCGTGGTGCTCTTTCAAATGGGATATTTGTAATATGGGATTTACTTCATTTACATAGTTACCCGGATAGTCCTTTGGTGGTTCATTTCCGAAAATATTTTGCAGATTCCTCCCAATTATGATAATTGGTCTACATTGATGAGTATCATTGATGAGTATCATAGATGAGTATCATTGATGATGAGATCATCAGTGATGAAGGTTCCTGTAACTTTCATTATGCTTTTTGTATTTATTATTATTAATTACTATTTTACTATTTTAGTTTCAACAGGGCACATTGAAATGATCATGTATTTATCTAAGGAAAAAGCGTTTCGTTATAGCGTCAAGCTATTTGTGTGCCTCAAAGTTTATTTAGCGTTTACTCCCCCCTTCTCAAAATCTCAAAAGAATCTTCTAGGAATATTTCCCTATATATAACGTGCCTTTTTTGCAGATTTGCAACAACATCAAGTGCTAAAAATTAAAAGTCAGTGGCACTTTAATTGTGGTTGTGGACGTTTGAGTGTACTGATATTAATATTATTTATATAATGATGATAGTAGTACGTATTCTGCAATGTGAGACCTTTCGGGTTCAAAGATAATCGCAGTTTAAAATTTAGCACTTGTGATTTTGTGCATGTGGCTAAAGGGTAAATATTTCGTTATTACCGTGTAAATTAACCTAAAAATACACATATGTATTTTCTCATTCACATGTATTATTTCATGAAATTAGTTACTTAGCTAATGGTTTCCAGGGCTTGTTATTCTTCGAAAAGAATTCATTACTCAGGAGTAAGCAGTTGTAATTTGTAATTATTTATTTATGTGTATTCCTTATTTGATTCTCAATGGAAGTCATGGAGTGTGTGTCAAAAATTGCACGTTGTCAGTTTATTGGTCCAGAAGTTATAAAGAATTTAAACATTAGAGGATTCACATGATCGGGGTAGTGGAAAGGTGCCAAGTTTGGTGGAAAAAGTCAACAAAATATTTAGAGACGAAAATTCCACTGTAATAAATAATAAATTATTATTACAATGAGAATAATATTATCATTAGTGTACGTATTTATTTTAGTGCAGTGACTGTCAGCTCAGCAGTGAATGAACAGTTGGGAATTTTAAATAAATTGATTCTACAATAGTTTGAAATCATTTACGAAGTAAATTTTTACATTATTGCTATTTTAAATTCTTCGACAATTTTCTGCTAAATAATAAATAATATTGTGTTATTATTGAATTCTTATTTTAAATCACTGTCTATAATTTTGAAGGAATTTTCTAATAATAATTCTCCTATATGTAATTATAGTCATGAAATCATTATTGTTGAAATATTAAATTAATAATTCCAACCCGATGTCATAAAGGTTGTACATCGTTTCTTACAAACAGGTATAAATATATGAGTCTCATTCATTTATGTTTTTATATTATGTATTTTCCCAACCATTGCAGTCTTATTATTATAGTACTCTTAATGTCATTGAACGGAATTTACACAGCTTAAAAAAACAAATTCAGACCGCATAATAATGGTTTTTAGGAAATAATGTAATTTATTTTTAGCTCATCTGACAGTTGCAATCGAAATCGAAGAATATTGAACATGTGTTCCACTGGATTTCATCCTCCTCCTACTGTTTTTATTACATTTCTTCATCGAAATACTCTTGTAATACAGCATGATATATAGCTAATATAGCGTGTACGTAAATATTTAGGAGATATACTAATCACTATTATACATATTTCAGGACTGTTCTTGTAAATGTCTGCAAAAAAAATTTGCTGAGGAACTTTATTTTATCGGAAATTTTTGGCGTTTCTTGAGCAATGTGAGCATATTTAATAATACATTTTACAGATTTTTTGCTATTATTACTTTTCTATTTAAAGCAATGATTATTTGGACAAGTAAAGCTAAAGTTGTTTATCTTCATAAATTCGTTATCGAAATGGGTGTTATTAGTTTTAGATACTATCAAATTATCTCCAGTAATAGTGATTGGATGTACATTATTACATTATCAACACTTTGTAATAATTCCAGGGTTAGGTTAGACAGTTAGGCGCACGCATTTATTATTCATTTTCTGAGTTGAATGATTTTTGGGTACATATGAGTTTTATATAAGTAAATATAAAACTCATATGTTATTCATTTAGTAATAAATTTATTGGGTCAAATTTTGTTAGGATATTTTTACTAATAATAATTCCTATCCGTTTTTGTTTAATATGAGCGTGGAGGTTTATAATTTTTTATTGCGGAGAAAGATAAAAAAATAGTAAATTACAAATTGCACTTAGCATTGTGGATTCCTTTTATCAACGCTGTGTTCAGCCAAATGTAAGTATACTATAATGGCCAAAGCTGATTTTAAATAATGGTTTTATCTTTGTACATCCCGAACAAATATAATTTTCCACACATTTTTTAATATGAATGCAACATGTATTATGTATCTACTAATCTATAAATTGGAGCTTGAATTTTAGTTGTTAAATTAAGTAATCTAAAGTAGAAATAGAAAGCAAGTACACACAGTACACTTCTTCATATGTAGCAGCAGGGCAATAGGGTTTTATTTCTCCAGTCATAAATAAAAACGAAAGTCCTTTGAAAAGCCAATTATTATTCTAATGATTGTGTCTGTACTACACTACTGATGACTATGTACATAGATGTTGAAATTCCAAATTTCATGGTGATAAACTATAACGCTCTATAATACCGAGAGTATATATATGTTGTATACAGGGGCTGAAATGATTCTCAGTAAAAGGAATCTGCACTGTTTGGGTACAAGAAGTACAAGGAGTACAGTCTGCCCGAGGTTGTTATGATAACGTCAGGGCATTTCTACGCCAATCAACTTTCATTCTTTATTATATAGTCGGAGATATTTGCATACATTTCCGTTTCCGTAAACGTTTTGAATCTCTTTTCCTGTATGGACGGATGGATGATATGTGTAGTCTGTGTACGTAAGCGAGCCCTGTAGAATAGGAGACAGTAGTAGAAATTGAAGAGGCTGGAAAAATTGGTGCCTCATCACACTCGTATTATTATTGTACACACTTTCGTTTTTGCACTTTGCTTTTTCATGCATCCTCGGTCGTTACTTGCCTTTATTAAAACATAAACTAGAGCTTGGCAAATACATTGCGTAAGATGTAAGGAGAGAGAGACAGAGACAGAAACAGAGAGATAGAGAGTAGAAAATATGTAAAAAACACAGATCGTTGTTAAACGAGGTTGTTGCATCCGAATAGCTTCATTATTTTATTTGCAAATGACTTGCCCCAAAGTGCAAGAAAACATTGAAAACTCTCTCGTACAATAAGTTAGTATATGTATATATGTATATTTATTATTTTAATAGTTCTTGGGTGAAATTGCCTGACCCGTTAAAGTTGTGCACATACTCAACTAACAACTAGGAGGCAAGGGAAAGGGGGAAAAGTGAAAAAGAAAGGAATTTGTTCGACCCAGCAGTAACAATAGTAATAGTACAGTAGTTCGTCTTTCTGTTGCTCTTCTTTCTCCAATTATTATTATTATTATTATTATTATTATTATTATTATTATTATTATTCTGTTTCCTATATATTCCTCTACTACACACGGGGTAGTAACTGTTGATTTTGTATGTCGACTGTGGGTATATTTATTGTACCAGGAGTAGTGATACATTGTCTTGGAAAAGATAAAAGGAGTTATACCATCGTGCACACATCAGAATAATAGAGTGCATATTTCTCATCTCTTTGAATTTGTTGTATACGCCACTTACTCCTCAAGTTTCAAGTATAAAATAAAGAAAGGAAGGCTCGTGCATCTAGGGGTAAAAGGGTTGTAGTGGCAGACTCAACTTCGACCACTTGTCGTCATCGTCAGTTCTAGTTTCATTTCTGCAGTAGCAGTAGATTTTTCCACCAACAACGGGGTAATATTATGAGGATGTATAAGTATATAAAATATATTTTGGGATGGGAAGCGAAAGTGTATTATGTATGTCAATGGGCAGCATGAAAATTGTACGGAAATGTAGCTTACACAAAGTGTGGGACTTTGGGAAGCTCGTTGGGAAATAGTAATGTTGAAGCCACCTTGGCTTTCGCGATTTGGAACTTTTAGTGGGCCAAAGGAGAATCGATATTTTCCAAGGGCAGGGCGGCCTGTTTCTTATTTTCTTTAGGATCCACATAGTCTTCTCCAGTATGGGTGGGTATGTATGTACCTATGTGCCAGAGAGAAAAATGGAAGTGGCGGGTGTTGTATGTAGTATATGTGTGTACTTGCTATAGCTTGTATGTATGTTATGTGCTATTGTATGTATGGTGCTATAGCATGTATGTATGTTATGTGCTATTGTACGTACTATAACAAGTATGTATGTTATGTGCTATTGTACGTACTATAACAAGTATGTATGTTATGTACTATCTTATGTATAAGTATATTTATACACAATATTGTATGTGTGTGTGTGTGGGGCACACGGGTGCCCGCGCGCCCAGTTTTGCTTCCTCTCGTCCAGACTTTCTATATTGGCCTGGAAAGGGGAATCGAAAAAATCTACACTAGAAGAGAGCACATACACTTTTACGATGCTGTATTATTATATTATAGTTCCACACACACATAGGGAAGTATAGAGGAGTAGGGAATTCTAGCGCAAACGTCATATTTTCTCGGTGTTATGCACGTTGGTGCCTATGTCTAATGCCGTTAGTTCCTCGTCCGCGCTCCGTCTAACTGAATAATAGTGACTATATAAGGGAGAGAACAAAAACTAGGATTTGGCCTACTATGGAGAATGAGTGGAGGCTCCTAGCTCCCGTCTTCCTCCTCTCCATTTTGGGTTAGTTCGGAGTTGCCTTGGCACAAGTACAGACTTTTGGAACATCGTTCCTTCCAGCGTACTCGTGTCGAGTCAAATCTCCCTCTCCCCCACACACAAAACATACCTACTCACACAACTATTTAATGTGCACACAAACTCTAATATCATCTGTTCAAGTGGAAGTTCATTTGCCACTTGAGGCATAATTCCTACTTCCTAGTAATTGGGACCTTTGACATTTTCATGTAAGGTGTACTTTTCTCCTTCCT
Source organism: Lipothrix lubbocki (assembly GCA_034696945.1). Classification (NCBI taxonomy): domain Eukaryota; kingdom Metazoa; phylum Arthropoda; class Collembola; order Symphypleona; family Sminthuridae; genus Lipothrix; species Lipothrix lubbocki. The sequence continues at coordinate 23,866 of JAQGAK010001554.1, read as the reverse complement.
GGATTTAGTTCGTATTGTGTTATAATAAATTGTGTTCAGGAAAAGTTACATATACATAACTTTGTTTCTATAGAGAATTACTAGATTGCACCTTCTCTCTCTTTATTTTTGTACTTATATCTATTATTATCTAAAAGCTATATCCTATTATATAAACATGAATCAGAATAGAAGATTGATATAAGGCAGTTGATAAATCTTGAGAGTTTATACTTTATTACCCTGGAGAAAAAGGAACTCTTACATCCCGTAAATTACATTCCTAACATGTGGTCCGAGGCTTAGTTATTATTGGTAAATATGATCGAGATGTTGCCCTGGAGGATATTTTGGAGTAATAAAGCAATTTCGAAGATGAATCCACCAGAGTACTTATTGGGAATTAACTTAGCTATGTATATGTACTTATATAGTATTTATTCTACTGCGTTTAATACGAGAGCGCGGTATTTATAATGGATTATGTCATTGAAATAATAATGATTATTCTTTTTTTTTCCAGAGAGTTAAAGGAAAAGTCATCGGCGCTGGGCGCTGAAAATGGCGACAAATAGTTCAATGGAGCAACTAATTCCAATTGTCAATAAACTGCAGGATGCTTTCACCCAGTTGGGTGTTAGCATGCAATTGGGTCAGTATTATATAGTTTTGATTTATTTATGTATGATTTTATTGATTGGGAACGTCAAGTGCAGAAGTTGAGGGTGATAAATTTGGAAGTTTAAAAATTTATTACATTTATGTCTTGAAATTATTCTGAATTAAATTACATAAATTGATGTAGTATATTATCCATTTTAATTATATGCATTTTAAAATTTAGACCTGCCCCAAATTGCGGTAGTGGGTGGCCAATCTGCAGGAAAGTCATCTGTGTTAGAAAATTTTGTAGGGAGGTAAGTGTGTTTTCAAGTGTTACATATTGATTTTTGCATTGGCATAATTATTTTGTATTGTTAAATATAATGTTTTTATTGTTTTCCAGGGATTTCCTTCCTCGAGGCTCTGGCATTGTTACTCGAAGACCCTTAATTTTGCAACTAATCAATTCTGCTGTGGAGTGGGGAGAATTTTTGCATTGTAAAGGCAAAAAATTCCAAAATTTTGATGAAATTCGACTTGAAATCGAGGCGGAAACAGATCGATTAACGGGATCCAACAAGGGTATCTCCAGTTTGCCCATCAATCTCCGAGTATACTCTCCTCACGTTCTCAATATTACGCTGATTGATTTACCGGGTAAGTGAAGAGCTAGAATTTTTTCCGTTTTATCTATTTTTCAATTTTTTACATGTGTAGACTGGACCTGAAAATGTAGACTGTTGGGGGAAGTTTCTTTATGCCATTTAATATTATATACCCTCCAAACGTACGTAGTTTTTCAAATTCACGTTCAATGGACCGTATATTGCGCTGCTCCATTAGTTTATTTTCTACAGGGAAGGGGAATTAGTTCCTTTGAGAGTATACTTCACTGCTGTAGTATGCACAACTACGTAGACAAGTGTTCTTTTTTGTATAATAAACAAGCTGCAGCTATAGTCAATTTGCTCATGTTAGCAGTGTTAGACAATCGATGTTAACCCATGTTGATACGTAGTGTTCATGAAAAGCTAAGCAAATAATCGGATTAAAAGAAAAACAAGCAATACCCTTTGATCAATATTAACTTACTTCACGTCATTAGTTCAGCTCTCGCATGGTTTAAGATCAGAGAACAGTTTTACATCCTTCTCAAACACTATAGATCGTTCGTGCTCGTTTACAACTGTTATAATTAGTACGGGAAAGAACTCATGCCAAAATGATACACATTCAAGTGCTCTCTACGATGGGTAGGTTCTCGTAAGCTCTCGACAGTCTCGGCTCATGCATACGATTTCAGGTGTTGCTAATAAGCCATTACAGTGGTTGATGTATAGGTAATTGCCGGTTCAACGAGATTTTCCATTATTTTCACATCACACACCGTGCATTATACAGAGGCTAATTATAGAAGCCATGAGCACTGTTTTGTAAAACTCTAATTTGAATGTTGTTTTTGCTATAGGCCAGAGAAACTGCATGCTTGTCCTCTAATGATCTAATATGAAATTCAAATTGGTTATAATTGACCAACTCAATGAGCAGGCAGTATTCATACTTTGCCATACATTGTCTGTACTTTAACAGTTTAATTCGCCAATTAATCTTGGACTGCGTCAAGTTGTTAGTTTCAAGTGCTAACTTACAAGTGTAGTGTGTTGATTACTTTTTCAGTGCCTTGTGTAAATAAAATTTAAGATGTGATATGCACGCATTTTAGTATTAATGACTCTTTGAAATGTTCTTTCGCATCCTGGCAATTTTCACAGGTATGAGTGTCATATATTAACGTCGTCTACCCCAATGAGCGAAATGTGTTGGTAGTGTATAGAGATATAGAGAACACAATTTTGGTACATATTATAAAGATATCATTATGACTGCCGTGGATAGAAAAATGAAATGTACACCACAGTGAGAGTCGTCGGCATTTCCCGTCATTATTATTCAGAGTGTAAAGCTAAGGTAAAATAGAGTAATGATATTCAAAGGAATGTACGAGTATTCTATTCAGGTGCAGACTATACACAGTATGTGTAAAACAACGTTGTTTTAATACACGACGTCTCTAGGCGAGCCAATAATGATCTTGTATTTGTATTTACGTGGGACACATGTAATTACGTGTGGACAGTGGAAATTGAAATGATTAAATGACCCAAAAGCCACAGAGCTGATTGGTGGTCTCGCTTGTACGTATACTTATATAAGTATATGTGTGGGAAGGGGTGATACCATCGTAATAAGATGAACCACCGTTTTAATAGGATGCTGATGGCTCGGTCGCAGCGAAATAGAATGGGGGTTATATGAATGAAGGTGATTTATCGATTGCGTTACCCGGGTGGCATGTCACCTCTTCTTTTTCTATCATCTAACTGATACACATTCCTATGGTTTTCACCCGTACAGTGTGAGGTTGAGGTGTACATATCATACTGGATTATAACTACCAGAGGAGCTAATAACGCCTTTGTCATGCTCACTCACGAATCACGATACGATGCTCAATTGACTCGGAGGCTTTGCTTTCTATGAACAGAACAGAAGACTAGTTATGCTTAACTGTAAAGATCCTAGGCCATATTGAAGAAGCACGTTCATTTTTTACTATCACAGTAATACCACTGTAATGGTTTTTAATCGACATACTCCATTACATGAAAACCTGAGGTTCTTTCCTCTTGTAACCTTCGTGATTCCATGACATAACATTTATTAAAAGGCGCAAGTGCAGCATTACTTCGAACGAGTAAAAATATGCTTCCATAAAATCCTTCTTATGCAATGTTGCCCTGAGTAGGTAGAATGTAGTCTGAATTGAATGGTATAGGCAATCCGCAGATACAGTTCAAATTGCGTAGAAGTGTCTTGAATAATTGAATGCTTAAAAGAAAAACACTTCAGATGGAATTGGCGAGCATACTTTCCCCAATATTTCTGATCCGACGTTTACCAAAATATGTAATAATATCATCATGGTCTACCGTCTACAGCTATGAAACCTTTAAATGATGTTCGTTATCTAATTTCATTGTATATTAATGTGAAGGTTTGACAAGAGTTCCCATCGGTGATCAGCCAGCAGATATTGAGCAGCAGATTCGTGATATGATCTTCCAGTTCATCACTAAGGAGACGTGCTTGATTCTGGCCGTTACACCAGCTAATTCGGATTTAGCAACCTCAGATGCTCTCATGTTGGCGAAGCAAGTGGATCACGATGGTCTTCGGACTATTGGTGTCATCACGAAGCTTGACCTTATGGATGAAGGGACAGACGCTCGTGAGATTCTAGAGAATAAATTAGTTACTCTTCGGCGAGGCTATATAGGAGTTGTCAATAGGTCACAGAAGGATATTGAAGGTAAACTATTGATGCATAATGCACCATACATACAGTCGCACAGTTTTGGGATTATGGAACTAACGTGCCGTTGTGTCTTCAGGTAGGAAAGATATAAAAGCAGCGTTAGCTGCTGAACGTAAATTCTTTTTGAGCCACCCATCGTATCGTCATATGGCGGACCGTTTGGGAACTCCGTACCTGCAGCGTGTGCTAAATCAGCAGTTGACGAATCATATTCGTGACTGTTTGCCCGCACTCCGGGATAAAATGCAGAGACAAATGCTGGCCCTGGAAAAAGATGTAGAGCAATATAAATATTTCCGACCTGATGATCCTGCCGTTAAAACTAAAGCCATGCTTCAGTAAGTATTCGTAATCAATCGGTACTGTAAATTATATTTAGTCGCGTACTTCTCACCAAATCAATGTTTTCCACAATTATGATACAGGATGATTCAACAACTCCAGTCAGACTTTGAGAGGACTATTGAAGGCTCAGGCTCGGCGCTAATCAATACCATTGAATTATCTGGTGGTGCAAAAATCAACCGCTTGTTCCATGAACGATTTCCTTTCGAGATAGTCAAGATGGAGTTTGATGAGAAAGAACTAAGGCGAGAGATTGCATTTGCAATTCGTAATATTCACGGTATCCGAGTAGGTCTCTTCACTCCCGATATGGCTTTCGAAGCGATTGTTAAAAAGCAAATTAATCGCTTGAAAGAGCCCAGCATCAAATGTGTGGACCTGGTGGTAAACGAATTGTCAAATGTTGTCCGTATGTGTGCAGAAAAGGTCAGTCTAATTTGTTGGCACTTACATTCTAAAGATTATGTAAAAATTCACTGGTGGGAGGGACAAGCTTGAAACACGGATTATTAAAATAATGGATGTATTAATTTTCAGATGAATCGGTATCCCCGACTCAGAGAGGAAACAGAGAGAATCATTTCAAGTTACATTCGGGAACGAGAGCAAATGTGCAAAAATCAGTTGCTGCTCCTTGTCGATTGTGAATTAGCATACATGAATACTAATCATGAGGATTTCATCGGATTCGCCAAGTAAGTATATATAACGGCCTGGTGCCACTTAACAATCTACCGATTCATTTGATATTCTCACGATAATGCCTTAAAAAGTAGTCTTGTTTCAAAATCTTGCAGTGCACAACAGTCATCCGAGAATGCTTCCAAGGCTGGACGAAAATTAGGAAATCAAGTGATTCGCAAAGGCTACATGTGCATTCACAATTTAGGAATAATGAAAGGTGGATCCAAGGATTACTGGTTTGTTCTCACATCCGAAAATGTTTCCTGGTACAAGGATGAGGAAGAACGGGATAAGAAGTACATGCTACAACTAGATGGTCTCAAACTTAGAGACATGGAGAGTGGTTTTATGTCCAGGCGACACACTTTTGCTTTATTTAATCCAGAAGGACGAAATGTATATAAGGTACGTAAATTTTAGTAGTTCTTGAGAAAATTAGATGCTTGCGTGTGTCCCGTTTTTTATTTTACAAGTTTAGTCGGCTTGCGAGACGTTAAACATATGCGTGGTTATGACTTAATTAATTAAATCTGAAAAAATATATTAATCAAAGTGTGATGCGTGCTTTTTTTTCTTGTGAACTCATTTTTAAACTTGATTTTGCTAAAAATTCTTGGCGAAAGAATAATAAGGGAAGTTTTATCGTTAAAGTTTCTGTAAGTATATGCTTATAGTGGTAAGGAATTGCTATTCATGGGGTAAATTACCATTTCTAGGATTACAAGCAACTGGAATTGTCTTGTGAGACACAGGATGAGGTGGATTCATGGAAAGCCTCATTCCTACGTGCTGGTGTGTATCCTGAGAAACAGTCAGACACAAGTGCGAATGGTGATGATACTTCAGTTTCAGATACCTCTTCTTCACTCGATCCCCAGGTAAACCTTACTCACACATTCTACGAAGAATTATTATTTGAAGTGCAGTTGTAGTTTTATTATTCAATTACTTCTATTTTTATGACAACAACAGCTTGAGCGACAAGTGGAAACTATTCGAAATCTTGTGGACTCCTACATGAAAATAGTTACAAAAACAACCCGGGATCTAGTTCCAAAAACTATTATGTACATGATCATCAATCAAAGCAAAGACTTTATCAATTCAGAGCTCCTTGCTCATCTTTATGCCAGCGGAGACCAGGTAAGGAGGGGTACAAGCAAGAAATTGGTGTATGGTAGTAGTTGGTTTTCAGATTGAGTGAAATATCCCGTTAATTTTTAGGCGTCCATGATGGAAGAAAGTGCGGAAGAGGAGATAAAACGAGAAGAAACTATGCGAATGTATCACGCTTGTAAAGAGGCTCTGCGTATTATTGGTGATGTATCGATGGCCACTGTGTCTACTCCTATGCCACCACCCGTGAGAGATGGTGGTGGTGGTGGAGGAGGCGGCGGCGTTAGAGAAATAGGAGGAGGAGGAGGCGGCGGCTCCAGCTGGCTGGGTTCGAACGATCAACCAAGGTACGAAAGCATCTGTTTTACTAAGTTTCAGATTTTTTAAATTTTAGTGCTTTATAGTAGTTTGACATTGGCCTCCCTCCCGTGTAATATTATTATAATTTTGTAGTTATTGATCTTGTAGCCCGTTGACCTTGTAGTGTAGAGTAGCAGGTAGTTCATGTTGTTTGGCAGAAAACTTTTTTACTTTTTTTGTTACTGTTATGTACGTAACGTTTAAAAATTAACTTTTTAATTAGTTTTAGTTAAAATAATAAACAATTCATTTACTTCATTGACCATTCATGTAGCTTACGATTACTATAAGTATATGTTGCAGGCCTGTAACTGCAGGCAATCAAACATTTTTATAATTGTTTGCTACATGAAAGGGTTCATATTTGAAGAGTTAGGGGGTTTGAAATACCAAACCCTGATACAATACATGTCGAGTTTTTAAAAAACTTGGGATTTAACCTATAATATTGTGTGAAAGAACTACCAAGATTACTGCAGAGAAGAGATCATATTTTATGAATGAAGCCCTACGTAATCAGTCCTATGTATAGCATTCGAAATAGCACGAATAGTAAAGCTTATCAGTTTTTAGAACGCAAATCTAAGCAATGCGTCCCTATAACGCTATCGATTTTGGCAAAATAAAAAAATTAACTTTGACAAACTACTAGCCCATTGCTTTAAAGAGTGGCAATATATCCATTAGACTGTCCATATGTCCATTATTGTTCTGAAAATTTTTTAATTTGATTTGTTTTATTTCATTATATGTCGTTGTCCAATTCGGCTGTCACAATTTTCACGGTATCGCTTGTGTTAAAATGGAACTGTGATGATACCATACTGGTTGATGGTGATGCTTCACACATGTAACTCCGTTCGACAAACTTACTCAAAAAATAAATTGGGTTTGACTACACACATGATCAGATCTCATAGTTTTTCACACAAGAATATGAAAAGTCCATATGATATGAGAAATGGTGGTACTACTGGAAATGGTTTTCTTCCTCCAAGGGTGAGTCCACCAAGTCCAGGACCAGGCGGACCGAGGAGACCAGGAGGACAACCACCACCAAGTGCAGTACCTCCTGGAGGTGGGAGAGCTCCACCTCCTGTTCCAGCTACAGGTGCTAGACCTGCTCCAGCAATACCTAATAGACCGGGAGGTGGACCACCACCTCAACCACCAGGCAAGGGATCTGGCGGGCTACCTGCTCCACTCATTCCTTCGTAAGTGACCTCATTTATTTTTTATTTCTAACAACAAGTTTCTTAAAGGAGTGATATTAAGACAGATAGTGCATAATATATATTTTTTAATTAATTTAATGGTTCTTTTATCAGTCAATAACAAATAGTGTATTAGTGTTCCTGAGATATCTTTTTTTAATAAGTTTTGTTCACGTGGCTTCTTCGTTAGGTTGATATCATTAAAACAAAATTAACTCGATAATATTGCCTGCAAAGTTTATGTTATTAACTGTGTGTTGAAGTCTTGAAGTTAGATTTACGATTCGATTTTAATCAATAATATTATTGTTTATATTCTTCTCGCAAACTTTTTTGCACATGCTCATTATGAATTCAATTTGTTCAAAATATTACATTTCTGCATAAACACAAAGATCTTGACTAAAATTTTACTGTGTTATGTTTTATGAGTTTGTATGAAAGGGATACATGATTTCATGTGTAAGTTTAAGGAACTGTTGGTTTGCTTTCATTTAATTTTAAGACACTTTATTCAAGCTTTAAAATACATGCTTTTTGGTTTGGGGTTTATCAGTTTTATGAGTTTTGGGTATAATTAAACAGTCTACATTTACAAGTTTCTGAATTTTGGTACCAGCGGATATTCTTACGGTTTTGGGAATATTTCTTTTGTTTCGTTTGTAATTTCCCTATGATTTAGCCTTCTTTCAAGTGCGGAGACGAGAGCGGGCGGTAGTCTCAATTGTTTTGTAGCTGAAAACTCAGTTTTGACCCATTCTATTAAATTATTGGTGTTTGGTTACATATCGGTCTCTTAGATTTAAAAATTTGTTTATTTTTCTTCCTCCACGTTGTGAATGGGATGTATTACTTTGAGCTTCAGGGGCAAAAGCAGGGAATTTAGAGCTACATTTAATAATAAATACTAGTTCAATATCCTTTGGATTTTACAAATTAATTTATTTTATTTTATGCAAATTAAAAAAATGTATACGAGACGTGTATAGGCAAAGATTTCCTGTAAAAAAAATATACACATTATTCTCTACTCTATTAAGCGGGTAGCGATTAAAAATTTTTATTTTTGTTTTTTTGGTATTATGCAGACGGGGGGCGGTTACTGCCGCCGCGAATATAGTTGGGTCACTGCCCCCTCAAGTGCAGAAACAAATGGCTACCGCCGCTCTCAACCACCTCCTTAAAAAGTAGAAAAGTCGAGCAACAATCAGATCGGCTTGAAAGAATAATTTAAATGACCGTAAATTGCTGATTAAGAATAGAAAGTTCAAAAGAATCAAGTATCAATAAACCGATTGAAATTATAGACCAAACAAGAAGAAATGAAGAATTTGTGGAAACGAGAAAATCTGGCAACCGGGTACTGTTCTGCAGATCGGAAAAAAAATAAACATTAAAACTACAATATCTCTCTCTATAAATATATACTAATGAAAATATACAATATTCCCAGCGTACCATTTAATACCTGGTGCGTGCGTACACCTTCAAAAAAAACGAGAACATTATAACGTCCTAGTCGTTGAAAATTACAATCATTCTCTACCCGCAATCGAATCAAAACGAAACAAAAGAAAATTTCGTATGTTTTGGTGTGTCGTGTTTTCTTTTCCTTCGCTTCTTCCGTACTCTTCTGCTGCTACTCCAACTTCTTCTTAAATTCTCTTAAATCTGAAGCGAAAATCTGCTGCAGCTATACGACTTGTTTATATTAGTTCATCCTAGTTACTATACATAATAACGTATTTGTATGTATATATACTCTGTTGGATTTTTTTTGAATTTTAGTAATATTTTAAGAGACTTTAAATCTTAATATTGTATAGCTTGAAGCTACTTTCGTGCTAAGAATATTACTAATTTTTAGTATTAAGTTATTTGTATAAAACCTCTATGCTTTTAAGTTTTCGTATTAATAATTTGTCTTATTTTATTGAGTCACTTAAGTTTAACAACGCCTTTCTACAAAAGAGTATTGTTCTGTATTAATAGTTCATATATACGGTAGCATTATATTATGATTATTTCCAAAAGTTGTAAAGTAAGACTATACTCGTTTACATGCCAGGGAGGGGTAGGCAATTCATTGTAGTAATTTCCGAAGTATATTGCTCATTCAACAAAACTATCCTTAACTTGATTGCATTCCGATTTGAAGTACAAAAGGAGATCTGGTTAAAATCTATTGAGTTTCATCATACATATATTTCAAATACAGTTTATTATAGCTGCAGCCGCGGGGAAACTTGTAGGGTTGAACTATTATCTAGTAGATATTTCTTGGTACATCATCACATTGGAAGGGTGGAGATATCATTTGGGAATGTGAACGATGTATCTATTTCAGTTAGTTAGTTGACACTTTTTCTTCGATGTTTAATAAAATTAGTTTCTTTGCTAACCAAATATTATTGTTGTTGTTAGGTTTGGCACAAGTGTACAATGAAGTACTTATACGAATGGAGTCGAAAATACACACATCAGCCTTGATAGTCTGGCCTGATAGTATAAAGATGCTTATTCCTTTATAGAATGTGTGTGTGTATCGATGTCAATCAACTTGTGCTAAAATATAAAGATTACTTTCAAATTATTGAGCGTCAACAGCTTACCAGTCATATATCTATGTATTTGTACGCTCAAATAAATCTACTAAGAAAGCTGGGCAAATAAATGACTGAAAAGAAAATTGCTGTTGTTATTGAAAGTGGATTACCGTCTACAATACGAACTTCACAAGAAGGAAACATGTGTGCTATAGAAAGTATTTCAGAATTTTGAAATGATAAAATTCTCAATAAATAAAAGTACTGAGCCTCACCATGTTAAAGATTCAAAAAGAGGATATATGTACATACTATATAGTTTTTGTGAGGATTATAAACCGCTATAAAACAAAAGGTGTAAAATGTCAATATTAACTTTAAAAAGATACGTAATAAATTAGTGAGCAAATCTTATAATAATTATTTGATTTAATAATACATAGGTCAAGTCAGCAATCTTTAGGTATGAAGAAGCACTATGTATTAGTAGCGAATGCTATTGAACGTGCCCACGGTATGTATAATAAAGAACAAAATGTACTGATTTTGGAGGTATGATTGATGGGCAAGAAGATAGAGAGATGACCTATATGTGCATACCTAAATGGTTTTCTTTTATCGTATGCGTATGCATATTTGAAAAGGAAAGTATAAAAAGCATAAAAATTATTTTCACCTGCACACCTTCTGTTGACTTAGTCATCCGTTATTACCCTGGTGGTGTCGGAGACTAAAGTGAGTATTATTGATTCAAGATACTTTTAGCACTTGTAGAAAATATATCTATATCGACTTTCACCACTCGCCTCTTAACTTTCTTACTAAGTTCTCCACATGTACCACATATACCGACTCTTGTTTTGTCACATAGATATAGTATGTATATAGCATCTGTATTATTTGGTCAGATTTGAAGTGTTAGATAGGTTTGGAAGCATAACATGGTTTGGAGGAAGTTTTATGTGAACATATAATTCTACTCTGCACCTGTTGAAAATATCATTAATGAATCATTGAGACATTGAGAGCCTAATTAGCGTAATATTAAAGAAAAACAAATCACTGTAAGTGCACATTAAATTAATCATCGAGTACATAACACGCATTTTAGACTTTCGATTAGAGCAACAAAATGTATGAATGAGTGTGATGTGTGAGTACAACGAGATGCTTAAATAATTAAAATGGTTCATCTCACAGTAATTACACTGCACTACATAGTTATATTTACTATGTAATGATAGGTATAGAAGCGTGCGTTTGATTGAGTGTACATGAGAAAATTGTCAATAAAATAGTGAAAATGGTAAAATGTGTGTAGCTGAATGAGAAGAATGTAGTTCATAAGTTCGTTCAGAAAGTTGAGGTTGTATTCAATATAGGCAAAGACAAGAAAGAATAATAATAATTGATTGTGAAAGATACAGGCCAGTAAAGCAGACAGTCCAGGAGAACCAGATCTTCTGTATGCGTACATATAATAAGGTACTGGGTAGGATAGAGAGTACTTATTTAGGTTTCCATCTGAGGAGTGAGTACACACATGTATAAAGGAGTTCGAACAGAAATGTTAACTCCATTGACACTTGATGAAGGACTAGCTGAGTGACTATCAATTATATGGGAGGTGGGATAGGGAGGATAAAGTGAAAGGCAATTAAATATTAACGTGAGTAGTAGAATGATTAAGAGCAATCCAAGGCTTCCATTAACTGTGCTTTGATGATTAAAATTACATGTAAGTAACGTTCATTTGAGTATAATAGTGACTATATATGTATTGTATAATATATAGCTGAAATCAACATTTATAACAATAAAATAATTAGGAGTATATTATATCTCAAACGAAAAAAGTAAATCCTTAATATTCCCAAGTCAATGCTGAAGGCTGTATAATCACATTTCTATTCGCCTTGTATGTATTATTTGTATCCCAACTGTACATCGTTTTTACCCGTTTTGCCATTGTTTTAGTGTATTGTCTTCGTGAAAATGACTCCAATTTCTCTTGCTCCCGTTATCTATATATATATTTAAGCATCTCCTTGGAGCATTTCGTTCCTGTTACTGATCGTTTGTTGTCAACGAGCAGATACCTCAAATACATCTCCTATCTCTTACGTCCTTGACCATGTTCCCCGAAGTCCGCAACTGACAGTTCACTTTCTGTTAGAGAGCATCCCAAACAAAGAGATATGTTTGGAATGCTGAGCTGCATTTCGTTTTCGGGAAACATGATCCATCTACTCGAAGGAATTGTACCCAATTATATGTTGTCATGAAATCCTTGCGTAACTTAACACTGATTCTGTGTTCATCTATGTGTTGTCAAAGGGGAAACCTAATAAGCATTCGAGTTAATTTAATGGAAATGCTGATTCAAAACAGGAGACGCCGATTCGTCTATACGCTGTCAAGTGTGTAGATACAAAATATGTTCTCTGTATCACATGATCGGCATGTGTGTATTTACCCCAAAATGTTGCTTCATATGTTTGTATATTTAGGTTGTAAAAGTACACCATGGTCCTAATAATGAAAATACTATTTATCAACAGTGATAATACTGACATAAAAACGTTTACCCACTACCCAGCTGAGTTATTTTGTAGCGGATAAAGCTATATATTTAAAGATACATATATATAAATAAATACATATATATATATATATATTATGTAGATTGTAGAGATATATACATAAAAATAAATAATTATATAGATATATTCCAGAATCGCTAATTTTTCGAAAAACTCTATAGCAAGGATGTATTGTACCTAACGTTCCAAAAATTGATTAAAAGGTAATTTGAGAATGTAACGACGTACTGTAGGACACTTGTAGTCGTAATGTAGTGATGCAAAATGTACTAAAAAATAATGGCAGGGTAGTTAAATGCAAGAATATTCCGGATCTTCAGGTATAGATCAGCATCTATGGTGAACTTTTAATTGAAGGCTTGGAACATTTTTCCATTTGGCAACTCGCCTAATCTGTAGAAGTTCAATAATAATATTATATTGTGGGTTACAGTATTTCGATAATGGAATACTTGTAGGACACAGTATATCTATAATAATTATTAAGCAAAATAATACTAAACATATATATTATCTACGTCAATACGTAAAAATTATATAACGGAGAAACATCTTTTCAGAGGGGTTGGGTCTATAGAGTTGGTTGCAAAAATTATTATATCAGAATTGTTCAGATTGAACAAGTTTTGATTACAAATGTAGGTACACAGATCTGCAATGGATGGTCGGGATTAAACTTCTTTGCTGTCATTGAATTTATTATATTTAACTCAGGAAATTTATTGTATACAGGATGGGATTGGAATTCCAATTTGGCATCGGCATGTAATAACTCAAACAATTAGTGTTGTCAAAAGTTTATATAGTTAATATGTGGGTTGCTTTCAAAAAAATAGGTAATTATTATACGAGAAACTGGCTAATTTACGGGAAAAGTACGTGTTCATATGTATAAAATTATTTGTGACCGTCAAATTCAAAGCATTTGAAATTCTAAATTACACACATTTTGTCTATATTCAATTTTTTCGCATGTTGTTGAACCAAATTAGGTTATTCCCGGATGCTTTGAAATTCTTTATACTTACTTACCTATTCGGAGTTAATGCTCATGACATGTAAAAATTACTTGTGGTTACCAAAATTAATACATTGGTTGGGCTTAAGCACTCTGTAACTTTTATGTTCTCGATGGATTGAGTGTACAGTACAGGTGTGGATTTTAGCTTCTGTTTTATGCTCCAAGAAGTGTTTTACATGTTACTAATTAATATATTATACCATCTATATGTATATATGATTTACAATGTAACAATAATAATATTTGATTTTGAGACTTTACCAGAAATCTGTTAACAAAATCGTTTTGTTACATTATTACAAAAGTTGATAAATATTACTTTGTGTGTTATATGACTAACGAAAATATTATTCATTCTATCCAGAAAAAATGTCAATCGAACTAACTGTTATTGAAAGTAATGCAACTTACAAAAATAATTAGGTTAAGGAGATCGCCTATAGTAATAAACGACATATTGAGTGACGACTTGAACTTTTATTTCCAATTTAGATAACTTATTTGCATTGTCAGCACATATGGAATAATCCTTTTACTTATACAAAATCTAGAATCCTTATTATGTAGTAGTAGATTTTCTCTCATCGGCGGATCAGTTATTTTTATCAAATTGATTATTACCAAGTTTTGCAACCCAATGCATTCACATTTAGATTGACGTACTTTCAGCTACTTGGAAAGCGCCCTTGACCAGAAAAAATATGAACGGTTCTACGCGAATAACTATTATAATAATATTAATTCGTATGCGCCTATAGTTTTCTAAGTGTTTAATTGCTGTTGGAAGTTCTGTATTATTAGCAGCAGAACAGAATGAAATGCGGATGCGCTTGTTTTGCTACCTATTTAATAAAGCTAATCAGCTTTTAAAATCTTCTAATTTTACTGCCAATGTCAAAATTCTTTTGTTCATCTACTGTCTAGTGTACTTGCATTTGTTACTGTGAAAGCTTGCCATTGCTTTTTACTTTGTGTATATTCCTTCTTACTTACTTGGAATTACTTTAGTTTGATTGCTGGAGGATGTAGCAGATGTTATATTACTGTTTTTGATTATGTAAAGGCTTAATATTCTATCTGAATAGCAACTTTGCCTTGCCTGGCGTGCTGATAAAAACGCATTAAAGTAAATTAGTTTGTGTATTAATGTGAGCAGAGAAAGTTTGCGATAAAATGAAGAGAACTTTTGTTACGGCTTGTATTGCATTTACTCACATCCTGGGAACAGTCGGAAAACGTGTAATATAATGGCTGTTCTCTACAAAATTGTATGATCCTTGTGACACGTTCGTATGTATGTATGCCCTACTTATATATTGTACTGAACTACATTACTGTGAATAGACGGTGTCACCCGTAGTACAATAGAATTAGGTCATCGGTAGACACAAGTAATTTGTATTGAATGCGTTCGATTTTTTGTAAATAAACCTATGAAAATAGATGCGTAGCCTTGAACATTTATCCCATGATGTCCTTTTCGTGGTAATGTATGTATATATAAGGTAGACAGTGTGAAAAAGAACAATATGTATTGTTTCCTTGCTATTATTACGTAAACCTTTTTTTGCAGTGAAAAGTTGTTACGAATGTCACTGCGGTAATTCTGCTTGGGACATGCATCTGTCTGTTGAAAATTGTAGGGTGTATTTTAGATAGATTTCTTTCTATAGATACGTACCTCGGTAGTTTAGGAGAATGTTCGATTTATTTATTTAACCCATTTTATTTAAATTTCAATTGATTTGTTTTCCAGGAGAGCAACTATGAATCCGAATGCCGTTCCTCCTCGAATTCCGGACAGGCCACAAATTCCCTCTAGACCACAATACTAAAATACTGATTAATCAGTAGCCTGTCAACGTATTTACCACAAGCTCTAGACTAAGTTAACCCTGAATATCCACGAATGATTTATGACTACTATATAACAAATAACTATATAAATATATATGAGAGAGAAATGCAAACTATTATGCCTACGCGTAAGCTTTATTAAATTGTGTATAATGTATAACGCCACTATTATTTTTTAACATTAGTTATATAAAAGTAATCGTAATAATAATATTACTATATATATATACAAAAATAAAGCAGTTACACGATTTTAAATTTCATTAGTGAATTAAAAGATTCAACCTCAAGATATATGCATGTAATGTCACAGGAAGTACCAGTAAAGTTTGCATAATAGCTACACGTAGAGAGAATAAAATAATTAACTATTAATGGATGAAGTTTGAGGGCAATAAGTCGGTTTTAGCGAAGACTGTTATTAAAAAGAGGATACAACTTTTCTAGTAGCACCATTTCAAGCTGCAAAATGTTGTAATAGTAGAAGTTGACACTATACAATTCCACTGTCGTTGTCTATATTTCAGTTATTATTGTTTTTTATATATGTATGGGAAGTGTTCAACGACGGACGGATTTGGATTATGTACAATGAGAGTCTACAAGTTTTGGACTGAATCAGGTCCTCGTGTATAGTTTGTCATTAAAAGAGGTCTATCGTGATAAATTATGCTTACTACCATAAACTCGGCGTTGAATCAGTCAGGGAATTATTACTGCATAATAAGTTTACGGTTTTCTAAAACTACACGACGTAGCGTTATTTTTGTAATAGGTTGGTCTTTGTCGTTTCAAAAGTTATGGACCACAATAATGAAAGTGAGTGCCGGGATCTTGTATTAACTCTGTGTACCGCTAATTTTTTTAATATTCGTATTATGTAATATTATACCATTTTATTTGACTTTCCACGTTGTTTTCGGTGCAATTTTGCATTCTGCAACAAGATTTACACTAATTTCCATGCTCAACTTCGCCGGTCCCTGGAAATTCCTTCCCCGATTTGACTGTTTTTATACATCCTTCGTACTGCTCGCTAACTTACTACATAGTTAATTGTATATTTTGTCTTGTTGCAAATGAGTAAGAATATTACAAAATGAACAAGATTCAAGTACCTTTATAGTGGAGTAGACAATTGCGCTAACTCTCAAAAAACACAATAAATTGTAGTGTCATTTTTTAATTCTATATATAAGTAATTATACAACAAATTATTCAACGAAACTAGGCTTAGCCTTTTATAATAAAGCTTGCTATATTTGGATTCAATTCGAGGAGCAATATAGATTAGTGGAACCAAGAGTACAGGACACTCCATTATCGTATATGTTACCATGTTACTGGAATCACCATGAGGATGCGATACTGAAAAATAAATTGGAATCAGTACACGTCACAATGAAGTATCACTTTGGGTCAGTAAAATAATTAGGTAGGGCAGCAAATGCGTACAGCCACGTGTAGAGAAATTAAATATGAGAATTCAGATTTTTGAAATATAACCAGTAAGTTATAATAATGAACTTGTGAACTTATGCCACGTGTTTTGATGCAATCATTAGTCAAGAAATCCACGGGTATACTGATTTAGAAGTAATCTATGTTAAATTATTTCAATCGTGAGGAACCATTGTGTTTTTATGTACTGAGAATGGGAGGTCAATCTTGTATACTATATTTGTCCGTTTTCAGTCGATACATCCTATATGTAATGATGAGATGGAGTCCTTTTATGTGTATAATTTGAAGGTTGATGTTTCGTTTGGCTGACTTAAAGCGCAATTTTATAATAATGTAAATTTAGTTTTAAAACTCATTGTTGCACTTTTTATTCACTTGCACGCCCCCACATGTCATACCGCATGTGGCAAGTGTAATATTGCAAGCATAATCTGTCTTATTGTCCAAAAAGTATTTATTATAAGCTTTTGTAATTATGTCACTTATATATTGGTATATATGCCATTGATGTTGTAATGTATTGTGATAATTATTATTTATTTCCTTTGTCAAAACCTTGTCGAGTTTGATGCTTACTACAACCTTTTAGCCTGCAGGTTAATTACTTTCTTATAATATAATCATTACAAACATTATTCCTCATTTACACTTCTTAATTACATTTTTATCTTCTAATCTGAGAATTTTCAGCCGTTAATAAAAAGTCAAACTATGGGTTTCATGAAGCATACAAGAGAACGTTCGTATTTTTATTTCATCATACTCACTATCACTGCATTGTGCGTTGATTTTAAGACTTGGTGTATAAATTTATGCATATCATGATGAGATGGCAATAATATATAAAGAATGACTATGATCGACTACAACTACATGCACGTCGAAGAAAATGATAAAAAAGAGAGCACAAACCATTAATTTGAGATTTTAAATTGAATGTAAAGTTTAATGTACATACATTCTAGTTTTACTGTCTTGCATAAAATTGTAACAAAGCACACCAATGTTTGCATTTGAACATTACAATAAATATTACTATTGATGATTGCTTAAACGTGTACACACATCACATCCTGTGGATGTTTCACGACGGAAGTTCCGTGAATAGAGTAGCACGGTTCCTTCCTCATTAGCAATATTCTTATTGCAAAAAATTATTATTGTTCTATAAAAACCCTCGTGGAGATGTGTCTCTTATGAACACTTATCGTTAGAAGTACGAAATAGCTCATGAATTTATTATATACTGAAACAACACTGGAGAATAACAAATTAATACATAGTAGCTACATCAATGATATCAAAATCAAAACCAGTACGTGTTGTGTACCCAAAGAACTAAACAGCGTAGGTCTACAATAATAAAACGACAATGTTCAAACCCCTATTATTTTATTGAACGTCAGTGCTGACTGAGATATTCAATAAATTATTATTCTTTCATCACTATTTCGATCCAACTTGCCGGGTTTTCTTCTTTTAACCATCCTGGAAATATTAATCGTGTTTTCGGTGAACCCCAGTAGAAGATATGCGTATATAATCTCCTGGATCACTTCCCAGTACAACTTTGAAACTATATGTAATTGTAAATATATACTAGGCACCTGTGTATATACACACACAAAAGCAACATGACATTAAAAAGTGGAGCTTCTTAGAGGCAACAGTTCTTGTTGTTTGGAATAATAAATCAACAAACATCCAACCACCAGCAAGGTAACGATGAGGGAAATTGTCCAAAGAGACAAACGCTTTCGTTGTAATAAACTTAATATTGTGTACACAAATTATTAGTGTAATAGTAATAGTGTGAATATTACCTATCAGGTATGTAAGCGTTTTACATGAATTAAACGTAATGTCAGTCTATCAATTTACTATCATTTTCCAACTTAGTTCAGAAATTATAAATATCCGATATTTCCATTCGCTGTTCCTATCTGAACTCTACAAAAGTAAGGAAGAGAGATAATTAAATGTATTTATTGGGAATAAATAATAATACAATATAGTATTAAAATTATTAGAGATATAGATAACATAAAACTTCACAGTAATGAGATGATTCGTGGAAATGCGCACAAAAAATTCACATGTTAACAGCTGATTAAGCGATACCTACTCTGTGCTTGAAACCCTACACAACTGTTTCAAAATAATATTACGAGGCCCGAAACCTCCGTGAGTACAACCTGAATTCTCCATAACAAGTCATCAGCATAAATCTCTTCCAACATCTCCATCAATACAGCATCATTAGAGTTCGAGTATAACTCTTGCAACAGAACATACGTAATGGAATTAACAGTAATACTTCAAACCCTGGTTAGCAGCATGTACTCAAAAGTATCACACCTTAACCATAATCTAAGTCAATAAATTGCATATTAGCCAACTTACTAATTGCTATAGAAAGATAACAACCTTTGAATAATAAGATAGGCTGTGTGGCTAATCAATCCAATGTGCCTCAGCCGGTAATTTAATTTCACTCTAATAATAACCATTATTATTATTACATTCCAGTAGAACTTAATCTTCAACGATACCCAACAGGTAAAATTGTCAGGGTTATTCAAATCGTAACAACACTATCATATAAAAAATGGTAAGAATAGGGATTGAGCAGAAGTAATACCTAGTCACTAATCAGAGAAGGCCCAATTGGAATTTAAACACTAGTCACATTCTACACTGTCCAATATGGGAAATTGATTGATCTCCGAGTTATTCGCAATAACAACGACAGCAGAATGCTTGAGAAAACATACAGTAGAAATAAGAAAATAGCTAGATCGTTAACTAGGGTAGCTAATACGGAAAATGTAAATGGTGTAAGACGGCAACAGTTATCATGCACAAAACTACAGAATGTATAAACAAGCACTGAAGGGTATGGCTTACGTTACACCGACAAGTAAGTGGTACATATTGAGAGAATTTTTATCCAAGGATTCAAATCATACGTCATAATTATATGCATATCTGGCTTGCTAAAGATAGCTAAGTCTTGTAAGATGTGTCCATGGGAGAAGGTGAAGGCGCAGATGCTGGGCTCAAAACAATTTCAAGTGGTGATGGGCTAGGAGCTGGACTCGTCATTGCACTGTCTCCTGGAGTTCGGGGTTCTTGGCTTCTATCAGCAGCTAAATTTAAACCACAATTTAAGATGTTGAGCCTTATTTTAATTTATATGTACCAATGCATACCTTAAAGAATGTAATTATTACATATAACCCACATACCGGAAGGAGGAGCAGGTCGAGCAAATCTTTCCTTGCTGGAATGCCGAATAGGAGGTGAAGATGAAGAAACTCCATGAGAAAAAGGACCAGATCCACTGCTTACACCCGAAGTAGTCGTAACCAATAGAGGACCTGTTGCAGTACTTGGCGGCAACCATCCATGGCCGTTACAAAGCTGACACCTACTCACAGGACTCGGAGGACTCATGATATCCCTACCGCCACTCCCTCCACATGGTAAATGAATGCCTGAATACAATAATATACAATAATAATAGTTACACAATTGAACAATACTGATAGGTAATACATAAATAACTTAAAAAACCATACATGGCTGAGTTCCGGGACTCATGGGTCGAGAGCCCGAACCCGGAGAAGGCACGAATGGACCAGGACTAGAGCCTGGTCGAGGGCGAATCGGCAATGCATTCCCAATCGCAATTCCTGCAGTTGTTGTTGAAGCACCTGGGGTATGATGAGCTAATCGAAGTGACCCAGAATCTAATCCCTGAGCAGCCAGCGTTTCATGAAAATGACGTTCATCTTCCATTTCTAAACTTGACTCTGACTCTGACAGGTGACGACAAAGGGCTTCTCGACGTTCCATTTCTAATTGTAATCGACGCTGCAGACGAAGATTTTCATCACGTATTTGGCGCTCTTCGGCAGCGTACTGAGCCATTTTATCTGAATCTTTACATTATTATAGGTTCTATTAAAGTCATGAATACTTTCGATAATACACATTGAAGATATAAAAAGGGTTTGTAAAACTTACGTTGCTGTTGAGCAACGGACAATTGTGCTTTTAATCGGTCAACTTCACTTCGAAGATGCTGCACATTGCCAGTAAGAATAAGCGCATCGCCTTCCGTTGAAGAAATACTTTTATTTCCATTGCCTTTATCCTGGTCATCCGTAGATAAGTTTGAGTTCCTACGCGGTAACGGAATCGGATCTGTGATTGAATTCGGACCACTTAGTAGCTGCATTCCGCTCAAGCCTTGATTTTCCACTCTATTCTGTAGATTTCTGTTGTTCGTGAAAAAATAAACGTATTAAATAAATAAAAAAAAGTGCTTACATACGATATATACGACGTATTGTTATTTTCGATTTTATGACAGTGCTGAAGTTCCCTAACCTTTTTTCTGCCTCAAGTTTATCCATTTGCTTCCACAGCCGGTTCACTAAAGCTTCTTGTTCTTGTTCTAACGTATTCTCCAATTCCACTTTTTCACGTCGCAGCTGTTCCAATGTTGACTGTTTAGCTTCCGTTTCCGCTTCTAGTTTTTCAATCTTTCTCATCAACTTGTTCACTAAGCATTCTTGCTCTTGCTCAAGTGTTTGCTCCAGCTTACACTTCTCAGCTCGTAACTACACCAAAAACATTAAGATCAGGAAAGCAATAATTACTAGTCCAGGTACAGTGCGTTAACAATGAGGGACATGTCTGGGTTTCTTTTGGCTCCACACGCACATTTTAAATTAACGCACGAAAACAGATAGATATTCAAACCATTCCTTTTATCTACTCCAAGAGCAAACTGACGTTCAAAAGCTCTTACCTGATTGAGTTTCCTAGACAAATCATTCGTTAAGCACTCCTCTTCTTGTTCATAATGATGTGCTAAAGTTTCCTTCTCCTTCTTTAAAGCTTGAATTTTCTTCAACAGAGTGTTGGAAATGAACTCCTCTTCTTGCTCTGCTTTTGCTTGCTGTATGAATCAAAACACGAACAATAAATAAGACGACTGATCAGCTGCTGATTAGAAGAAACAATTAATGACCAATACTTACAATATTCACGGAAGCTTGTCTCAAACTTCGGTTTTCCTCTTGGAGCGCTTTAACCCGTAACTTATAAGTCTCTAGTTCCACTTTAAGGACTCGATTTTGTTGCTGAAGAGATTCAATCCTTTTATGTAACTGCTCTCTAGTTACCGGTGACGGAGGCATCATTATCGGACCTCCGTCTATTGAACTTGAATCACTCTCGCTTGCGCTGTCTGCCATGATCTCAAATTTATTAGAATCAAATCACCAGTCTTCCAACCTCAACAAGAAGTTACACGACCTTTGTGCTTCTTCACTACAATAATGGTTTGAGACAAATTGTGCTGGTCCCTTGTACCTGTAACAAAATAGCAAACAACAATATAATAATCAATCTTTTGGTCAATCTAGAACTCTATCGTCCTCCAACAATTACATGAACGCACCAAATCCAGATTCTTTGAAGTAATTAATAATCCAACTCGGAACTATACGCTAACTAAAGCAACCAAATATATATTACTATTAGTAAATCCGATCCCACCCCAACCTCCCTAATACGCCTTCTATAATCTAACATAACTCTTTTAGTCTGGCAGGACAAACGGCAGCTCAACAATATCAAGTTAGAACATTCTGGATCTGGATTCCGCATGGACACAGACAGCATTCTCTGACACAATCCTTATCAATTTAAAGTAAACAATACTATTCACAGTGTTGCTCAATTACGCACTACACCAAATCAAGTATACCTGTCTTGTGCTATTTCCTTAATGATGATTATCTCCGAGATGCCCACCAGAGAGAGGTCGGACGGCTAAATGCATTTAACACCACAACAACCAGCAATGACCCGTCCGTGGAGGACGACCGACACAGTGAGGATGATGAGGAATGTGGCAATGAGGCTCCTCAAGTCCTCAAAATAACGAACAACGACAACAAGTCTGACGACACCGACTCGGATTTCTCTGAATTAACTCGCCCATCAGTTTGGATTGGAGCTGGAATTCGCCAGCAATGATAAATTAATATCAACTAACGTCAATCAACAACGTAGAACAACTCTCTTTCAATAACAACTGTTGTGTTATCTTAAGATGCAAGAATAATAGAAGACGACGACGAGATCATGTACACTACAGAGAGATTAAATATATACGAAAACAGTTATATTTGCAGTTCCTTCGCTCACTCAAACGCACTCAAGATGAATAAACAACGGCATATACAGGAGATTGGAGATGGAGAAACAAACAATGATAAAAAGCTTCTTGACTTTGCAGCTTTCCCATGTTTAAACTCATGTCGGGAGGCATTAACGTAACTGACAGCCAAAGGGTTTGAAGCAGTGTGGAAATAACGGGAGGAATCTCAATCCAATGGCCCTTCCACTCTGCGACACTCCTTTCCCTTACTTCACGCCTGCCAGAATTCGAAAAACCCGCGGTGGGGAACGGAAACAAGGATTCCAACCCTGGACGCTTCTCCCCAACAAAGGAACAAACGTTTCCACGTTCCCAGTCAACTTATTTCAGTGTCTTCCGTGGTGTCGTAATCTTCTGCAATTCTGCACACCACGGGTTGTGGCATTTACCGTATAATAATTATTTTTTAAATTTAATCATAATTATTATGATTAAAGTAATTTAATAATAATTATTTTTT
>JAQGAK010001553.1:0-30045 GCA_034696945.1 Lipothrix lubbocki | reverse complement strand
TAAATACTAAAATAAATACTAAAATAAATACTAAAATAAATACTAAAATAAATACTAAAATAAATACTAAAATAAATGTAAATACAGAATGGGACTTCCTAACAAACACAAACGTTGAGATCTCATGAAAAAAAGCTGCAAAAAATGTTCCGCTCTGCAGCGTATAGGAATGTGTATGTATTAAATTCAATGCCTTATTTACCTTGACACATGAATGAATCCAGTTGGCACCAGATGATGCCACCGGCCTTCCATGGAAGTCGACTCCTTCCCTTGTAATGTATTATCTCCATATATCATTTAATATGTATATTCCTGCGTGTGGATTGGGAACCCAAGGTTCCAAAATTTCAAATAAATAAATATAGCATTTCCTGTTGATATCTCACTTCCTTTTGGGGTTTTCACTCTTTCCACCACCAATTTTACCACGAATATACATGATTAATTATTTGCAATACTTTAATTAAATTATTACAATACTGCCATATAGCATTTAGCATTTACTCTTGTTGTAGAAATATAAGTTTACCATGTCCTTCTCTGGATTTTTAGATTTTTTTCAAAAAGAAAAGGTAATTTAATATGTTGTTCTTATAAAAAGTGTTATCATCCATTTCCATCTTGTTCTCCATATTTTTACTGTTTTTAATTATATTTATTGTGTATATGACAAATAAGTGTAACGATTGAAGGATAAATTGGTTCAACGTTAAAATATTATTTGCTACGAATTGTTATTATCAAAAATTGTGTTTTTTGGATATTTTATTTTGTATTTAATTTGTATTTATTGTGTATTTATTTTGTATTTAATTTGTGTTTTTTTGTATTTAATTTGTATTTATTTTGTGTTTATTTTGTATTTAATTTGCGTTTAATTTGTATTTAATTCATACTTATTTTATATTTTTTTATATTTAATTTTGTATTTAATGTATATTTAATTTGTATTTATTTGTTTATTTATTTGGTATTTATTGCGCATTTATTTTGATGGTTTGTATTGATTTGCAATTATCTTGTATTTTTCAGACTTTTCGTCCTATAAAGCGCAAGTTTGAGCCGGGGACTCTGCGTTATGGACTCCATAAAGCTGCCCAGGCTAGTTTATCGTCTGGAATTAATTTAGCCGAGGCAGTGAAGTTACCTCCTGGAGAAGATTTGAATGACTGGGTCGCTGTTCATGGTGGGTTGAGTTAGAAAATTAAAATGACCTTGGATTTATATGAGTGATTATGGTTAATTGGTATATTGCTGGTGCCTATAATTGTATACATATTGGTCCTTGTAGTACTTATTGTATTCCTTAGTATTGTTATTGTACTTATATTAAGATGTTTGATGCTATTGTGAGATAAATATTTATCATTTATAATTAGTAAATAATGAAATTACTACCTGCAGTTATTGTGGGTATGAGCGTGACCATGAACTCCGAATATAATTAATTGTTGTCTAATTTATCGTATCGTTGTGCCTTTATTTATTTTAGTGGTGGATTTCTTCAACCGTGTCAACCTCATTTATGGAACTGTAATAGATTACTGTACGGAGAAGTCTTGTCCAATTATGTCTGGAGGGGCAAAGTTTGAGTATTTGTGGTGTGATCCTGCTAATCC
Organism: Lipothrix lubbocki; assembly: GCA_034696945.1. Classification (NCBI taxonomy): domain Eukaryota; kingdom Metazoa; phylum Arthropoda; class Collembola; order Symphypleona; family Sminthuridae; genus Lipothrix; species Lipothrix lubbocki. The sequence continues at coordinate 28,423 of JAQGAK010001553.1, read as the reverse complement.
TCTTTACAAGTAAGTTTTTAATTGGGAATGACAGAAATATGAAATGATTCGAATAGGGAAAGGAAGATACTTGAGATGGAAGGGGATATACTTTCGATGCTAATTTGTTGGTTCCTAATGTTAATTATTGAATGACATAATATGCGGAATAAATTATAAATTGCCACGCAGAGATATTTGCATCAATTATCTTAATTGTGTAATTCCCAGAGACTTGGTATTGCATTTGTAAATATATAGTAATACGTTTTCTATTACTAGAACTAATTAGTTGTTTGATTGTATCTACACAGGAAACCGACGAAGCTCCCTGCACCTACATATGTATCGTGCTTGATGGAATGGATTGAGTCACAGGTAAATAATGAAGATTTATTTCCTACGACAACGGATCATGGTTTCCCCAAGAATTTCATTACAAGTTGTAAGAAAATTTTGACAAGACTTTTTCGCGTATTCGTTCACGTATACATTCATCACTTCGACCGGGTCGTCGCACTTGGAGCCGTAAGTGCAAGATGAATTAAAACTAATTTGACATTTGAGAATTTTCTTATGAAAACTGTCGCATATCAACATGCAATTATTATAGTTATTTAATTTTATGATGTTGAATTTTATGTCGTCTGTACAGGAGGCTCACGTCAATACATGTTACAAGCATTTCTATTACTTTATAACGGAATTTCAACTTGTCAGCCCTAAGGAACTGGAACCTCTTCAAGAAATGACTGCAAAAATTTGTTTTAATGAGAGAAAATAATAATGTGTATAGTAGAGATATAAATATTTTTAATCGAATTCGTACAATATGTCATCCTCTTTTGTATCCCTAATATTGTCGCTTGTCTAAAATCTCAGATTACAGCCAAACAGTATTTTTATGAATCTGTGTACCTTGTATGCTCTCACTGTTTTCTTGTGTCAAAAGGTCAAAACACTATGTTTTAGTTATGTTACTTTGTTTTTGAGTGCTTTTAGCAACAATTTTATTTTTTGGAAATTTAATGTAGTACCTCCTTCACACAATTATGCACAGGTAATCTTAAATCAAGATTGTTAATTTGCGCACCAGTATATTATAAATATAGTTATCATTAATAATTATTTACTATATATAGTAATAAACAAAAATAAGTTGTTACGATTACTATTAAATTTGCAATATTAATTTGACACATACTAAAAAAATGAAGCTTTATATAAATCTTTGGTTAAACCAGAATAAGATTGAGGCTACAAAAGTGATTACAAAATCAAAGATTTTAACAACAACAACAAGGCAAATATTTTAAATAATATTGATATAATATTTAATATAATATTAATACAAATCGAAATATGTATTTCATCTGCAGCAGTCCAAGATGTAATGTATTTTACTCTCCCTCGTTGTTATCGAAGATAATAATTTGTTGTAATTAGAATTATTATTATATTTTAATTTTACTGATACAGAACAAAAGTTTCTGCTATCACACGGAGATATATGTATATTTGAATAAAATCGACAACAAACAATTAGTAAAAGATTTAAATTAGATAAAAACTAAGAAAATCAAACTTTGTCTAAAGTCACAATAATTAATTAATTAAGTATTATTTAATTAATTACAAAAACCGTTGCGATTGCATGCATTTAAAATGTAATCAAGTTATTAAACATACAGATTATAATACTATGTAAATAAAATCATATACTATTTTAAAATGCGTTTAACTTCTGCGTGTAATATCATGGTATTATTCACAACTTACTGTTCACATAACATTGAAAAATGTTTGCAAACATAATAATAATAATTTTTATACCTCACTTAATAGAGCTGCATACCTGGCGCAATAACTGTTGAAGTGTTGCGTGTTTTTGCGTTTATATGTTGTATATAAGTGTAAATACATGGACTAACTTTGATTTTCGTATCACTACTATTTACTGCAAAATGCATTTCGTATCTCTGATTTGTGTTCCACTAACGGCAATGTGTGTGTTGTTCATTTATTAGTGTGCTAGGCTGCACTGATGGACCTTAAATTGTTTCGATGTACTTATTTCATCCAACCTCTGAAATACTTATAAGTAACAGTTAAATAATTTATACCCTACAAAAAACAAAACTGAAATAATTGATAATAATTCATTTCTGAATATGAATACCTGCTCTGTACTACAAGTGATTTAAGCCCTCTTTCACATTATCATCTATATCACCAGGAGTGTTAGGATTAGAAAACTACATATGTGATAGCTATAAATTGAAAATTTATATCATTATTAATTATTATTATCTGTAATCACTGCTTAATTGCATTTTAATTTAAAATGCGTTGGTTAGCAGAACACTCTTTAGCATCACATTCGTTTTACTACGGATTTCTTTCTGTATAGTTGTTTTGCAACCCTGCGTGTAATGTAGTGAAATTTTAAATATCATTCGCTCATTGAGTCATAAAAGATTGAAGTGATTGCATATAATATAAAATTAATTACTCACATCAACAGATAAACATTCAATTCTCCCCGGACTCACAGAAGAGAAAAGTTAAGAATGAATATGCTAATATAAAAATTAATACAACTTTTAAAAATAAAATCAAGTTATCTTATGTAAATGTAATACAGCTTTGAAAAGGACTACAATCTTTTCCGCTTTTCCGTAGAGATAGATTAACAAGTTAATCCATCGATCTTCTCAAACAAAATTATATATAGGTAAATATAATTATTACACAACGCACCTAAATTCACGTTAAATCGCAGCTACAGATTACAATACATTAGTAACGTGACTATGTCGGATAAGCTTTCATCAAGAATATTCTTATTTAGTGTAAGTTGGAGTGGTCGGTTTAGACGTAAGAATTGTCGCCTCAGTTGGAAGCGGCTCCGCCGTTATGACCACAGGAGTAGTTCCTTGACTTGGTGACTGAGTCGTTGAATTCGGGTCATCGCCTTCATCCTATTGAATCATCCAATACAATATAACATTATTTCGCATTAGAAATGCACAAACAAGCTGTATATCGCTAAGATATAAAAAGCGACAGTTTAGACTTAGAGATTACTTATCAAAATGTACCGCAAATAAATATTATTAAATTTTTTTTAGTTCTTGTATTGACATACTTGGAGTTGACTTACAAAAGTATAATAGTCAGCATTTCCGGCCGGATCACTGGGCTTGCACTTGCCACAACAACAGTTACAACAACAGCAAAGACAACAACAGCAGTAACAACCGGTGAGGAGGCCCAAGGTACAAAAGAGTGCCTTGGCCCATTTGGACGTCAACAAGAAGTACGTGGAAACATTTTGCTCTCCGAATTGGTCCGAAATATACAGACCCAATGAACCATAAGCATCATATATTTGCTTCTTCTTCTCATCCGCCAATATACTGTGAGCTTGGTTTATTTCCTTGAACTGAAATCACATAAAAATTACGAATGCTATTAAATTAAATGCGTAAACAACTAAGCTATCATAATCACAATAAAATATAAATAACAAACAACGAAACAACACTCCAACAAGGTAATCAGTCTTTGACTAATATAAAAATGTCGTATCATTTCCATCCAAATTAAATTGACATTTTAGGGTTGCTTATAAAATCCTTAATAATTAATTCAATTATTGACGAACTAATAAACAAAATTAGAGTTGTCCGACTCGAGTCTACAGTATTTCAGAATTTCCTGACCATGACCGGGATTGTTCTTTAACATGGAACCTTTGACATTTAATTTAATTATTTGAATAATTATTATTATAAAGGAACAAAATTAGATTTGTTTTGGGTCTAGGCGTCTAAGTATTTCTAAATTTTATGACCATGACCGGGGTTATTCTTTAAAACATGGAATTCAAGTTCGGATCAGCGGTCATCAAGAACGCAAGGGTCTATCTTTGACCCGATAAAAATTCTGAACTCTAAAATAAACAAATGAATAGAAAACATTTTGTCGCAACATTTCCATCTCGAGGTTAAATATTCCTCAAGGTCTTCAATCTAGTAGAAATGTAATACAATTTAGTAGTAGATATATGCAACAATATGGTCAAGGGAGATCAATTTAACCTTTTCCCCCGCATCGGGATTCCCTGGATTCTTATCTGGATGGAATTGAAGGGCTAATCTGCGGTAAGTCTTTTTAATTTCTTCCGGAGTCGCCGTCTTTTCTAAACCTAAAGTTCTATAATGCGTTTCTCCTGCTGTCCTGCAAAGTTGGCAAACCAGAATAAAAAATTATTAAAAAATTGCTGTAAATAAATAAATGATTTAATAAAAATACTAATTATTCAAACACTTACGATAGCCGTCTTGGATCCATTTTTATCTTTAAAATATATTATTTTTATATCCCAATTTTGCACTATTGAAGTTTACCGTATTGTCGGGAAAAAGCTTGTAGGAGGTGTTGAATTTAATGATAATTGCTGTAAATATTATTTAATCTATACAACTATCGGGGGTGTATAACATTTACAAATACAAATATCAATGAATCAACAACAACGACGGAATGCAAAGCTATTTAACAACACGACAATAATAATTGATAATGAAATCATGAAATAAAATGGCTATTTCCCTGCCAAAATGCTTGAAATACTTTAATATTCCTAATGGGATCAATCAATGGAATTCCAATCCTGAAAGAATGAAAATAATTATAATCTATAATATAATAGAACTAAAAACTAAAATCGATAATAATTAACTATATGAATAATAAAATAAATAATCTTGACAATAATAATTAATAATTAGAGAATTACAGGGAAATAGAAGTTGCGGATTGGGAATTGGAATACATTTTTCTTTCCTACATTACGTGATTTCTATTTGGTGCGCCTACTTGAAATCAATACAAGTCATGTGATGGAGTTGAGCAGACGGCATTTAATTAACGTTTGAGTGGAATTATTAATATTTTTGAATATTAATAATAAATTAATTAAGGAATTTATTATTAAATGCCCGAGTGTCATAATTCTTTATTTTGTAGAAATAATAATTATTTTTGTTACTTATTATTGTTATTACATTTGGCATTTTTATTCCACTCTACAATTAAATTCCACATACTAAATACATACAATTTCATACTTATAGTACAGTTTCTTTTACAATAATTATAATATTTAATTAATATAATATCGTATTACAGATATTACATTATTTAGTTATTATAATTTAATATTGGAGACAATAATATTAAATTATTAAAGATAGCTGATGAACAAGAATATTCCCTTTAAATGCTTTTTTCACATCGTTCATATTGACATTAATTCTTTTTATATTCAATATTATTGTAGTAATAATAATTTAATTATTAAATTATTATCAATTATACACAGGTGGCTTCGTTTTTTATAATTTATATATTATACAAAGCTTAACTTAATGATTATAGTAACATCCTCACCCGCATGATCAATTAATCATAATTTATAATAAATTACCTTTACCATGCGGGGCTAGGGAACTATTATTTTGATTATACTGCAAATTATTTGTCCACAATATAATAAATTAATGGAACGTAATTAATAATTAATACACTTATTTTGTGATTATTACTATCAAATTCACTATTTCTCACAATTGTTACTAACTTTTGTAGGGCTTGACCTTTTTACAAAAAAACCCGTTCAATCTTCGTAGGTATATGTAGTAAATTGTAACGTAACAATAACGATAATATTATAAATATTATTATACAGTGAAAGTCTGAAGCTGACGAGATTATTAAAATCAATAATCGTTAATATAATGATTTTGAAAACTTGTAATTAATAACAATATATAAATAAATTGATATAATACACTATATATACAATGATTATACAAGTAATAATATTTTACAATTCCTTCATTTTACGTTTATATAAATAACTCTGATCAAGATATTCTTTCGAAGATATTGTTCTGAAGTTGGCTACTAAAAATTTTCAAGTAAAAGATGGGAATAATATTTTATTGTTTTAAGCTTTTTTTAATTATTCCCATCCAGTTCTTCATTCGGTATAAATCCTTGATTACTGCTGCTGTTACTATCCTCCTCGTGATTATTGTCCTCCTCATCCTGCTCCTGCTCTAGTAATTTCCTAGCTAGTTTTACGGCGTAGTACTCATTATAATGAGCTTTCCTCTTTGACTCAAAAACTTGACGTTTGGCTGCGGCTTCGGGATCATTATCCTCCTCTTCCTCCGAGGAAGACGCTTCTTTCAGGGCCGTCTTTAAAGGATCCTCTGCTTTATTGGCGGTTTCCAACCTGTAATTGTTATTATTAATAAACAAAACATTAGTATTAACTATTAACAATCCAGTATCCACTAACAATAATACTTGAATCTTAAAGCTCCTTACTTGCTCACATGTATTATAATTAAGTATTAGAAAGGATAAAAATTGTATATTATATTGTACTCAATACTTACTTAGTTTTTAATACAGACGGATCAATCCCTTGCTGCACAATCTCTGGATCTTCCCCATCTTCATAATAATTGAAAGGTGTTTTAGGCTCTTCAATCTTCATATGTCCATAGTCTTTATCCGGGGGATGAAGGGTCTCAATAATATTCATCTCATCAAATTTGGTAGATTTCCTGCGTAAACCACTACTACATCTTTAATGCTCTGCGATTTGATTTGAGTTATTTAGTTATACTTCTTCAATGCACTATATTCCCACATACAAAATAAGTACAAACTAAATACAAAATAAATACAAAAATAAATACAAAATAAATACAAAATAAATACAAAAATAAACACAAAAATAAACACAAAAATAAATACAAAAATAAATACAAAATAAATACAAAATAAATACAAAATAAATACAAAATAAATACAAAATAAATACAAAATAAATACAAAAATAAACACAAAAATAAATACAAAATAAACTCAAAAATAAATACAAAAATAAACACAAAATAAATACAAAAATAAACACAAAATAAATACAAAAATAAACACAAATAAATACATCATCATCTCAATTGAACGTTTATATTCATCCATATCAAAAAATATTCAAAAATAACATTATTACTATTATTCCATTTAATTAATTGCAATTTGCTAATAATTTCTCACCTATGAAGTGAGGAATTCATACTGTCACTACTGCTAAAAAGATTGCCACTCCCACTGCCCGCACCGACTTGATGGGAAGTCCCCGCTTTGTCAAAACTGGAGGATTGCTTCAGGATCCCCTTCGGGGGTTTCTTATTTAGATTCTCTGACATTATTCTACTTCCGCCGGTTTCCCTGTGCATGGACGAAGGGAAAGAATTAAACTTTGATGAATTACTGTAGCAGTAGCAGTAATATAATTTGTTAGTATGTATGTATATACCTTGTGTAGAGTTGACCAAAGTACGGAAGACAAGCTCAAAATATTTGGTAATTTCCAGGAAATGCAGGCCTAATGCAGATTAATTGCGCTTTTAATTTCAGAGTGAGATAGGCAAGGAAGCGCAGGTATGGAAAGGAAGAAGGTTTATTTTATTTACTCCTATATTAATGGAATCACTTGTTATTCATAGTTATTTAATTTTAAATATTAAAAATTTACGTCTCAGAAATCACATGGATAGATTTTTATATTTGGAGTACCAAAACTACCCACCATTTACTTTACATAGGGACGAGAGGTATGTACATAACTGCGCGCGGCCGAATTTCACTTGTTTTTTTCAGCATATTTTTTCCCTTTGGAAGAGTTCCTCCGTATAGAAAAGTACAGGGAACGGCACAGGTTTTAGCGTTCCTTCATAAATGGAACCGCTTCATTCAACTTTCGTCCATGGTTGCTGCAAGTTAGACGTAGTGCCCTACCTGTGGGTGCAAGTTGTCGTTCAATTCCATGATTGAAATGAAAATGAATACTTTATTCCTATCCTAACTAATTATGAGTTTAATTTAATTTATAAAGGAATGTGTAATTCGCATGAGCGTATATTATAAAAATAAACAATTAGCGCTGTACAAAATCCATCATGTTTAATAATTGGAAATTGGATTGCTTGGTTAAATTAGCGATTCAAGTATTTGTTGCCAAACGTTTGTTTATGGACTAGTAATCATCTTCAGGGTTTTTACAGGATTGCTAAACTATAGTACAAAAATAGATTACAACATTTTTATCAACATTATCCAAACGTTACCTAACCCAACGCTGTCTCAACGTTTGATACAAACGGTTTTGCGAATAATTATAGTTTTTATTAGAAATGCATAGAAGATAATGGAGGTTGCTAGCTAACAGAAGAAAGAACGAAGGTTTGCTGCATGAGTACACATGTGCTTGCGAAAATGGGTTTATTATCTTATCATTTGTTATTCTACTGAGCCAACTATTTGATTCGAGAATAATTTAGCAGGACTATTTTTATACTAGGGAAGAATTAAGAGTAAGATGGTCAGCGAAACATCAGGAATGAAAATTTACTATTTAGGGCCTATAGTGCCAAGCCAACAAGCCAACATGTAATACCGTCCAAAACTGTGCAAGATGAGTTATTTACCAACATAATGCTGCTTCAATGGGTGAACTCTATAATTTGATAGATGAAAAGCAGTGCAATTTAAAATTGACATGTTTTATTAACAGGTCGTCGTTAAAGATTATTTTAGTTAGCCCATCGTGTATTTAAAATTGGAAGAGAGCCCACCTTGCATTTACACATCTTGCGTTTAAAAATGGCGGATAACCCTTCTTACATTTAATATGAAAGCGGATAACTCTTACATTTAATATGATATCGGATAACTCATCTTGCATTTAATATGATATCGGATAATAACCCATCTTGCATTTAATGATAGCGGATAACCCATCTTGCATTTAATGATAGCTGATTGCCCATCTTGCATTTATTATGATATGCCATTTCACATTTAATATTGACGGAGAACGGAGAACTCATATCGTGCATTTAAAATGATGGCAGATAGCATATCTTGCAATGTTGCCGGAGAGTCCTTAAATCTTTAAAATGAAAACGGATAGCACATATTGCATTTAAGCAAAAAAAAATTATACCCCATTTTGCACCTAAGTTAGCGATACAAAACGTGAACGCCGGCATGTGTTAATTTGACATTTTTGCTATTTCGCACCAACGCCAGTTGTTTGACGCTAATTTGCACCCGATCGCTTCCCCTTCTATAGGAACATATTAGAATTAATATACAAATTGCATGAAAAATGATTCCGTTGAACTACAATAATATCTATAATGTCTGTCTGTCATTAAAAATGGCTTTGAAAGATTATCTTAACTAAATTACGATTTAAAAAGGAATTTGTGTAATATTATTTGCGTCAAAGTGAAAGTCATGTGTTGTATAATAATACAGAATACACATGTAAATAAACGTGTTATATCGGAAATATAATGGATGAGAAAAAGCTCCTTGAAAAGCTATAGGGACAGATCATATCGTCAGCAGAGTATCAAAAAGGACTAATATCTGTATAGAAGGTATAGAAATTAGTACTTTGGCGTCCTTCGGCGATAATATGTACCTTACACGCATAGAAACAGCAATGTTGTTTACTATTTACACCTTTCTTCCCTTTATATTCCTTCCTTTGCAATTTTGTGGGCTAAAATAATTTCAGGACACCTTTTTTTTAAACGCTTTAACCTTGGTTTTTGGTCTGCAATATTTTGTTTCCTCCCGTCAGACCGACGAATCCTCCCTTTGTAATATTCTTTTTCACGATATTTTTATTTACTCACCCGTGTCTTCTTTTTTTTCTTCTTCTTCGTTCTTCAGCAATTTCAGCACACCTTCATAACCTCGTTGTTGGCCTAATATGATTATTTTTTTTCTATATAATTTTTAACCTTCCTAAAATATTCTCACATTTATTACTATTATATCAATTTAATTAAATTGTAAATTCTGTAAAAAGGATTTATTTTTTTAAAAATTGGATTATATGATTTTTTAATATTTTATTAAATATTATCTCTGTATGTTATTCTGTGCGGCCTGAAAAAATTCCCAATCTCTCTATCTCTATTATTATATTTCAGTCCTTTTAAAAATTTTAAAATATTTTTCTGGTGACCTGAAATTCGGAAATAATTACGATGAAGCCCGATTTTTATAAGATTGAGTTGAACAAAACAGAATGGATTATGCCAAAAAAGTACAAAAATGTACTTCCTGTGGGCTCAGGTGCTTATGGTCAAGTTTGGTAAGCCAAACTTAAACTGTTGTTTATTTTTATTAGTGTCAATATTTTTGTGGTGTTGTGTCAACATTTTTTTTATTTGCTTGATAAATAAGCTTTGGAGATTATAGGTGACATAATTGCTTTTACGGATGTTAAGAGAGTTCCTAAAAATGCTTAACTGACCATGTTGTTATATATGGATTTGTTGTTGATTTGGATTAAATCAAGGGATTAACAGGCGTACATGTACAAGTTATTGAAAATAATGTGGATAATTTTTGTTTGACCCCACAACAGCTCGGCGGAGTGCACAGAGACGAATGAGAAAGTTGCGATCAAAAAATTATCCCGTCCATTTCAGTCCGCCACTCATGCCAAACGGACTTACAGGGAGCTCCGAATGCTCAAACATATGAATCATGAAAATGTGAGTGTTGGAGAAGGCGTTTTGATTTATTCTATTTATATTTTATCTTCACCTGACCTATATGGATTTGCTACAAAAATATTTTAATGTCTTGATATATGATAGTTTATTTGCTAATTTTTGGTTTTGTGTAGATCATCTGCTTGCTGGACGTATTTTCTCCAGATGAGGGGGACAACATCAATGAAGTCTACTTGGTGACGCCGTTGATGGGTGCAGATTTGAATAATATCGTCAAGACGCAGAAACTATCGGATGAACATGTTCAGTTTTTGGTCTACCAGATTTTGCGAGGGCTCAAATACATCCACTCAGCGGGTATTATTCATAGGGTGAGAGTTCAAGAACTTGATTGAGATTAAATTCGTGTGTTATTAGATTGCAATATGCAATGATTATAAAAACCTATGCTAGCAAAAAACTCCTTTTGTAAACGTTAATTTATTTTGAAAATATTCATGACTGTCCTTAGGATTTGAAGCCATCCAACATCGCTGTAAACGAAGATTGTGAGCTGAGGATTCTTGATTTCGGACTTGCACGTCCCACGGAGACGGAGATGACAGGTTATGTGGCTACCAGGTGGTACCGCGCCCCAGAAATCATGCTCAACTGGATGCATTACAATACCAGCGTGGATATTTGGTCAGTCGGCTGTATCATGTCGGAACTCCTGACAGGGAAAACATTGTTTCCGGGAACAGATCGTGAGTTTTTGCTTCAGGATAAATTTATGCATTGCCTTATAATGAAAGTTGAACATTAGTTTAGACGAGATTCTAATTTTTGTAATGCTTGTCGTTTAGATATCAATCAACTGAACCTCATTATGGAACTACTTGGAAAACCTGGCAATCACATTTTGGAGAAGATTTCGTCAGAGCCTGTAAGATTATTTGACTTGTAAATAGCTTTATGGTATAAATTAAAGATCGAAGAAATGAAACTAGATAAAAGTAACTACAAATTACAACCATTTAAAACTTTTCCAGGCACGGGTGTACATTAAATCTTTGCCGCCGATGAGCAAAAAAGATTTCAAACAAGTTTTCAAAGGATGCAACCCGCTAGGTATTTTATTTTTTAAATAATCATATTTATTACAATTTAGAATATGTTTGGTAAATGTTGTGTATGTTCCCGACAGCAATTGACCTGTTGGAAGCTATGTTGGACCTGGACAGTTCCACTCGCATCACAGCCGAGCAAGCTTTGAGCCACCCATATGTGAGTCAGTATGCGGATGTGTCTGATGAGCCTGTATCAGCCGCATATGACCAATCATTCGAAGATATTGAGGCTCCGACGGAAACTTGGAGACGTAAGGCAGTTGACACTTTCGCTTAAATGGATGTATTTCGTACTCTCTTATGTACATGTTCTTCAGAAAGTGCATTACAAAGGTTTATTTTGTTTCAGACTTGGTGTTAGAAGAAATAAAGAGTTTCAAGCCGCCCTCAACTGAGGCAGCCGGAACATCAGCCAGCTCAACTGAATAAAACACGATAATATGAGTGCTACATATGAACTTAATTGTTATGTCAGGCTAAAGTTAACGCAGGTGTAATGCAAGTATTAACACATACATATATTACTTACAAAATTGCTTCATCACATGTACCTCCGAAAGTAACTACAGTGCCTTGTGTAGACATCGGATTTCTAAATATTATTTTTAGCAGTAGATTGCTACACGTCTATTAATGTTACTAACTAAGAGGAGCTTTATCTTGACATATTTTAAAAATGCGAAATAACTTATATATATATAAAAACAGCATTATTTTTGTTATAGTATTGTAGTTAGCATTAACGTGGGTAACGCTGAGGTAGTTTTACATTTTAATTGTTTCAGTCAATGAGTTTGCAACAGGAAGAATACACGGGTATTATACAAATCCCCATTAGAATCGAACAAAAATAGAAGGCAGTAAATGTGTCACTACAACGAAACTACGGACACGACAATCTTGCCCGACTACAAATATTAGCATGAGGCATACCTTATTACAATCTTTATTACAAATTATGCATGTTAGGTATACATAGTGAGTTTTATATGTGAATTTTATGTCTTCTCGTTTACAATATCCGCAGAATAAAATCTATTTTCTTCTGTTGTTCTAATCTACAGTAGTCAAACATAATTATTCCAACAAATGGACATGCACTTATCCAGAAAACATCAAGTACAAACAAGAAAATGAAAGTATCGTAACAGTAGAAATAGAAAGTAAAAAAGCGACGGAGAGAAACCAGACTTGTAAATTCATGGGGACTGCCGGCAATTTTCACTTTCCTTCCACTTCTACACTTTCTCATCGAATCTTTAGTAATCGTTTCCCCTTGAAACCACTTCTTTACAACTGGGTCTGAGCAGTATAGTATGTTCAAACTGAGCAGTGTAACTTCCTCTGACATCACACAATGGTGGATAGGCTTCGATGATTTTCTTCTCGCACAAGTCTTTCAGAGCTAACAGATATTTACTTTGATCTAAACGATCCAACCAGCGGCGACAGAAGGCCAAAGTGCCAAAATTCTGATTAATCACTCCCAACAACTGCTTAGATTTAGTCATTCGGAGTGGAACATGGCCGACAAAGTAATCTTTCATATAATGGGACGTCTCCATATCATCATGAACCACACCCCGACCGGTAGATCCGAAGGTCTCGATTGCATATACTTCGTTTTCCTCCATCTTAGTTGAGTCCCCACCTTTCACAATAGGCACAGTTTTCCCAGCATGAATTCCTGCAAAAAGAATACATTTTCCTCTCTCAAAACAGAACCAATTTTTGCAGAGAAACAGTAACAAAACATCTCGTAATTCAATTCAACAAGAATATACAATCTAACATTTATGCCATAATTTTTAAATTTTCGGAAAAACTTACTGTATTGATCAATTGAGTGTCCATTCAAGTTACGAATAGATTTGACAGGATACGGCTTTCCATCGATCTCTACTTCGTAACTTTCCATAACTTCCTGAACAGCAGCTCCAATATCACCTAAACGAACATCAATACCAGCTTCACGGATACCAGTATTTGTGGCTTCCTGAACAGCCTCCAATAGTTTATCGAACTTAGGATTATGCGTAAGAGTAAATGCGCAATCAATTATTCTCCCTGAAAAAAAACCAGTGCCCCAATTATTTCCATTCTCGATGTACTATAGATTTTGACAAAAAGTAAGATTTGAGAAAGTGTTCCATATTTTTTCAACTCACCGTTTACATGAGTTCCAAAATCAATTTTACAGACGTCATCCACCCCCAAAACAGTTGTGTCCCCAGCGTTGGGAGTATAATGAGCGGCACAGTGATTCAATGAGCAACCAGTTGGGAAGGCCAAGCCACTTTTCAGTCCATTTTCGGCAATCATTCGTCGTGATGTAGATTCTACAATAACAATATTCAGAGTTAAATTAATTAATATAACAACAGTACGACAATAATGCTACACATAAACTAATAATTTGATTAAAAATAATTGTATAATCAAATTAACACTATTTAATCAAAAAGTTACCCAGTTCCTCCACAATGTCAATCATGGCCATTCCAGGTTTAATAAAGTCCCTAATATGTCTGCGAGTATCCCGATGAGCCTGAGCCGCTGTCCGGTACTCATTCCACATTTCCTCATTGACCAAATCATTAGCTTTTAATTCTTCCTTCGATAACCTTCCGGTCTTCAGCTGACCATCAGCATCCACGGTCTTGTATTCCTGCAATTCTCCTTCCTTCGGAGGTCTATTTTTGTACAGTTCAAATGCCGATAACGTTGGGGGAGTTGTTTGCTGAATTTCGCCACCCCCACCTCCACTTTTAGCTCCTCCAGTAGTTTCCTGACCTGGTTGACCTTAAAGAATACATAAGATGACAGCATTTATAAAAATTAAAATATTTATTGAAAAATTAGTTGAACTAATTAATTGCTGAATAAAATGATCAATAATAAAATAAAACATTTAAAACACACGGTCATCGCCTTTACATTATCGTAATTGACATTTAAAAATTATAAGGTTTTACCTTTATTCTTATTACGATTACGCTTCTTCTTTTTCTTTGCTTGTCCGGAGGCATCGCCAGCGTTGACATCTTCATTGCCGTCAGCATTATTGTCCTCATCATTATTCTGATCGTTATTCGTCGCTGCTGGCTCCCCATTCCCGATCTTCAGGGAGGTCAGATCCTGGGTGAGATCATCCTTGTCGACAGTTTTGACGTCAGCGGCAGACATTGTAGGGCACTTTACAAGATCTTCGTTGACCTTCCGGGAGTGTAACGAAAGTGTAGTGAACTGTTTTGGGTAATTTCGGAATTCCGGTACTTCAAAATTCCTGACGGATTAATCGGTCATTGATGCCACAACTTCAAGTACATAAATGAACATGAAGGAAAGCGACATTGATTTTACCATAAGGAAAAAGGCTTGAATTCACCCGCGGTGGTGAGTTTGCGTGGCAAGGACATCTGTGACTTTGATGCCTTTGTCAAAAAAAGTAATAAATAAATCAATAAAAATAAGTAAAAATAATTAAATGTATAATAAATAAATACAATAATTAAATTAAATTAGTAAATAACAATAAATAAATAAACAATCGGTAAAAAATAATAAAAATAATAACAAATAAAATAGAATAAATAAATAAATAAGATAAAATAAAAATAATATTTAAAAAAATAATATAAAAATAAAAAAATAACAATAATACAAAAAAAATAAAAATAATATAAAAATTAAAAAATAATAATGAAGTCATAATCAATAATTTTAATAAATCAAATAATAAATTGTAAATGGCATAAATGAAATAAATAATAATAAATTGCAGCATATAAATTAAATATAAAATAATAAATTGTAAATAGCATATAAATTAAATAAATAAAAATAAATAGTCTTAAATTAACAATACTTGACTGTAATGCAAGATAGAGAGAATAGAAAACATGGAATTAAACGTTTTAATTGCGTAATTATACAAAATAATTTTGATTTTTTTATTCCAGTATAATATCGTTTGTGATGACAAAAATACTAATATTAGATACACGCTGATGGAACAATAATAATATTTTTGTCGAGGAATAAAAATAGTTTGTTACACATGTACATTTAAATACATAATACATGTACTTATACATATAATAATTATATGTTATATACTTATATACGTTCAACAAGTAAAAGTAACCACAAAGACCAAATGATCCATTAACAATGCTCACCACAGGATACACATAACTAATAATAATTAGAAATTAAAATTAATGAAATAATCATTGATACATGTAATATTTATATTGAAATGCACGATCCTCATCCAACACACTGATTTATATTTTTTTGAGTATCAAATCATTAAACGACACGACTGAGTAGTAACTGATTTTTGTATGGTAAGTTACACCAACAAAGATATTATGCAACCCTTTCCTTATTATACATAACAATATTATTAGTAGAGCTAAATAATAATAATAATAGTAATTATTATTATTATTATTATTACTAAAATAATCAGAAGAGGAAAGTAAAATGACTACAAACAATAAAAATCTACTCCTTTTACATTTTTTCTAAACCTTTCGAAATAAAAACAAACCGAAATGACTGCACAAACGCACTGATTGAAATTTTACGAATAAAATAGTTTGTGTACGAGTCTTACAAATAGCAACAATAAAATGTGTACGAATAAAATTCAGGATTTTCCGAATCCGAACTTATAAATTACATTATATACTATAATCTAACATTTCATTTGTTTACACGACATGCACATTACGAAAATTCTTGTTTCATTTTAAAATGCTTTTTAAAATATTAATTACACAAATCTTTTAACACTTATTGACATATTATGGAATGACAATAATAATAGGACGAAACAAATATCAGGCATTATATTACTTATGTTATACACAGTATAGGTAAATAATTTCAAAAGAAACGTTCGTAAACTACAATAAAGTGATGATTTTTGTATGTATGTATAGTGAAGGATAAATGAAGCGAAATAAAGAATAAAGACCTAAATAACTTTCTTCTTTTCTTTTACAAACCCTGTAATTTCATCCACGTTTGTTTCCCGAGAGCCTTCGCGAAGTGGTCGTCAACTGTAGCATTAAATTAATACAAAAAATGTCACAATTAGAATACAATCAAAGACAAACCCCAATGTGAATACCAAAACAAAAACTTCCCCCACCTGAATTTTCCGGATCCGCTGACTGTTGGATCTTCAATTTACTCGCACTACTGGATTTTAACTTCTCCTCTTCATGATTGCGATCATCGTTTGTAGTAGGAACTGGTGACACTTCAGGCGACGTACTGCCCGTGCTCTTAGCTATGCCATAGTAACAATAAAAGATACAATTAAGATTATTAGATTACAATAGAAGAATTCCATTCATTCATCATGCATTCCACAAAGTCGTTCCAGTCATAATTCTTCCAAGATATTGCCCATTCACACGCTCATAAACCTCATACAATCACCTTGCTCGTCATTATCGTACAGGATTTAATACAATCATTAAAATTCCAACAAAATTCCAATTCCTCACCACTGAAAACTGAATTATAGGTTTCTAGTCCCAGCGACTCTTTGAAATGATCATCCACATCAAAGCCTGCTAAATTGTTGGACATGGGTGGACTGTCAACACAAAACCAAAACAAATAAAATGAAATTTCAATTAAATTTTATTTTAAAATAATGTCATTTTTGAATAATTATAAAATAATAAAATAATAATAATCTATACTTACACAATTACACTCGGTCTTTTCCTCTTGACCACTTCCTCCTCCGACCTGCTCACACTCCCGTTGCCACGCTCGTCAGCCTCCGTTACCACCGCTCCGACCATTCTCCTCGGTTTTTTAATAGACATGTCTAAAGGGGTGTCCGAGTCAATTGCAAGGCCAAGAATTACTTCCGGACTGGCTCTCGCATCCGGCGGGGGTGTCATTTCTGAAGAAGGCTCATCTGTATCAAAACAAAATAATTATTTAATTACTATAAAAATTGCACTGCTTATCATCAATAAAATTTTAATTATAATTACAAAAATTATATTCTATTATTATTAATATCTACAAACTTACATCCATTCTTGTTCTTCGGAGACGGAACGTCCTGGCTGCTACTAATGCCATTACTATGCCCATTCGAGCTCACTAGAGCTAATTTTAAAATCCGGCATGATGGATTCTCATTATTGAGATGATGAGAATTATTAATAATACTATTGTTACTACTACTACTGCCGGAATTGGTCGGTGTCGTGACCTCATGGTTCCTGGAGACCATGCCAGCAGCGCGGCTGAGGATGTCTAATGGAGATTCCATCGCTAGACTCTTCCACATTTAATTAATTATTACGAATTGACAGTACAACAATACTCCGGCGCCTCTTATTCTGTTAATTAACAATTAATTATTTCTTTTAACTATATCCCTAAAATAGTTCAAATTCTGTAATAATTACAAATCCCAACCACGTGCACAGCTAATATTAATTTAAAAATTAATTAAAACCTTCCCTTTTAACAAACTTAATTCCTTTTTAAGCAATCCTTTTTTAAATGTTCTTCTCTAAATAATTAAAATCCCTGATTATTCATAATTTTTAACAACTATTTGATCCCGAAATCCGCAATTTTATCCGCTCCTCGTGTATCGGAATGTTGTAATAAATTACTTATAAAAATTCCTCTGCGCGCTATAAATGCTCAAAGTATTTAAAGGTCAAAAATTGTCATCAACAGCAAGAGGGGGAAAGTCCTTGTTGTCAATCCTTGGGAGCAGAAAGAAATAATTGAATTAAAAAAATTTTAATATTAATTTGTAAATTTATTTCCCCCTTTTTAAATAATAATTTCTCAGTAATAAATATTTTAAAAAATTATTATTCGTCCCCTCTATTATATCGCATAAATAATTTAATATTCCGTGCGAGAGTAAAAGTTGTCCGCAGTATTTAAAAGCAATTAAGGACGGAATATTACAGGAACGAGAAGATGAAGAAATGATAAAAAGTGTAATAATAAGTATGATTGTGTAAATAGGGAAATATTCCAGAATTTGTCTAATAATATTATTTAATATTTTTGTATGTATATATGAGAAGTAAATCCTAAAAATGTATTTTTAGCCCAGGAATTTTAAATGCAATTTAAAATTTGGAAATTTTTGGGAAGAGCGACAGGGACAGACGGAGAGGATTAAATAAGAATAAAAATTGTTGTTTCTTGTATATTTATTCTAAATAATAATAATAATAATAATAGTCTTTATGATTAAAACTTATATTATTTGCCTTTGCTATAGAATAATATAATAATTGCCACTCATTGCTTTGCTCTTCGGCTGTTGCTGCTTTTGCTTTTGGGCTTTTAGCTTTGGCTCTGTGGATTTCCAATGGAATGTTATGTACCTATTGGAATTCTCACTCATAAAATTCTTCACTTCACTCTCGGCTCCTCAACTATTTCGTGTGTGTGGGAAAACTATTTCCTTCAGGAGACAAATCAACAAATCTGGGGATCTGACGGATGGAAAGGTGAACCTTGGTGGGGCAACGTTGGTTTTTCCTTCCCTTGAGGACTCTGGCCGCCGTTTCTGCACACTGTCAACTTTCGTTGGGGCGACTTGAGATTCTTTGCTTCAAGGGACGTGTGTCGCTTTGTATGCCGGTGGGTTTTGGTTTTGAGCGTTTATAAATAATAATAGCAAAATTTAAAAATAGACAAAACAAATAAATAATAGCAAAATAATAATTAAATAATAGAAAAATAATAATTAAATAATAGAAAAATAATAATTAAATAATAGAAAAATAATAATTAAATAATAGAAAAATAAATAAAAAAAAATAGTAAAAAAAACCAAAAAAATACCAAAATAGTAAATAAAGAATGAATGAATCGTAAATTATATAATAATAATAAAATGTTATTAAAATTAAACGTATAATAACCTTCGTATAATTTAAATGCAGTAAATATGATAAGGCAATTATGAAAATTAAAGATTTATTTAATTTTGAAAATCTTCTCCGCTCTTGCCCGAAAGATTAGAGGGCAAAGATGGAAATGCCTTCTGAATCTGTAAAAGCTAAATACTAAAAATACTACATACGTATATCAATTCGGTGTAAAATAGTAAATTGCTCAATCAGATTTAGCTAAACAATTAGGATCAATTTCTGCATCTGTACATAAACTAACATGTTTTTAGGTTGTT
The DNA here is from genome assembly GCA_034696945.1 of Lipothrix lubbocki. Lineage (NCBI taxonomy): Eukaryota > Metazoa > Arthropoda > Collembola > Symphypleona > Sminthuridae > Lipothrix > Lipothrix lubbocki. Next base: position 8,501 of record JAQGAK010001553.1, on the reverse strand, counting down.
CGTTATAATTAAACTGTAGAGGCTGAAATTAAAGAATCGATTTGGGGCTGTTGATATTGTAAATTGTAAGTATAAAAGAATAAAACGAGAATCTAATATTTACCAGTGATTCCAGCCCACATGCAGAAAATATCAATACTTAATTATTTATTATATATTTTTAAAAGGTTTCAATTCCAAAGAGAAAAATAAAAATCGTTGGAGAAATTTGGAGAAAGAAGAGAAAGAAAGCTGCTGCAGCCACCGAGCCACTGCAGCAGCATCGGACAGGTAATAATTATATGACAAATGAATCCTCCATTTTGTCAAAAAAATCTCTACACATGGTGGTGCTCTTTGCCCCATTATGGTAGATCCACCTGTTCAACACCTGTCCACCTGACAAGTGTACATACAGCTCTTCTGCTTATTTGGCAATAAGTGCCAGGTTAGTGTAAGTTTTTACCCTGAACATACATAATAAGTACATGTACTTATTATGCTCACAAAATTGATATTGTACTTTCTTTAAAGATTAAATATATATAAATACATAACTACACACATTTCATCAATAGAGATGCAACGTGAGTTATCTCCATGTGCATCTAACTGCAAAGAGCATTTTAAATGCAAGGTGGGATAGCTTCAGCTAGTAATTTATGAATGCAAGCCCCACCGTGTTACGTTTTTAATGCAATATACATACCTAAACGGAAAATCCCATCGTACAATTCAGAATTAAATTAATATTATAGATATCTCATCCTGCATTTTGGTTTGAAATGTTAAAATGGAGTTAATCCACTTTGCATCTCCACGGATTTATTACTAGGTTTTTGGTTGCCTAATCGCTCTGCATTTCATAATATTTGAACAATAAATCCAAAGCCTTATTTTTGTATTAATTTTTGTATTAATTTTTAAATTAATTATTGTATTAATTTTTGTATTAATTTTTGTATTAATTTTTGTATTAATTTTTGTATTAATTTTTGTATTAATATTTTTTGTACTAATTGTTGTATTAATTTAATTTTTGTATTAATATTTTTTGTACTAATTGTTGTATTAATTTAATTTTTGTATTAATTTTCATATATTTATTAATTTCTACAAAAATAAAAACATTTTTGAATGTAAGAGTATTACTGAATAATCAATGTAATAAGTACATTTTAATTTGATTAAGTTGAATTTCCAACATTTTTGATTCTCCAGCGCCATCCCAACTCAACGAAACCGTCCCGGTCCCTGGAAATGCCTTTCAATGTGCATCCTGCAAAAAGATTTCTCGTTCCATCGAAACATTCCGTCGGCACAATTGCAAGAAGGTCCGACTGTACGGCTGCAGTCATTGCAATCACTCCACGAAGAAACTCAGTCATCTCAAAATCCACTGGAAATCTCACAAGGCCGGAGTTTTGGTGACGTGCAAGGTGTGCGATTACAAGACGAGCAATCTCAATGCTCTGGCCAGGCACATCAAGCAATCTCATCGGGAAAAGAAAGTTCTGCCCGAGCGGCAGCAGCAGCAAAAGTAGCTGCAGCAACAACAACAACAAGGGAAATGATCTATCCGAAGTATTATTATTCACAGTAACAATAGTATTTATGATGATTAATTAATATTTCTGTATTATTGATGATCTGAGGGGAAGGGGAAATGTGTGAGGAATTACAAATGGAATTAATCCTAAATTATTATTATATAAAATTCTCAACTACATTTCCTCAAAAGAATTCAAGACTTATCCACGCCATGTATAAATAGAAAATGACTCGTAGTAATTATTAATTTGTAGTGTACGAATTTAGAAAATAATTGTTAAAAATGCAACAATTCCTATTTAATTTTATTAAATAATAACTTAATTAATTCTTATCATATAATAATAATAATAAGTAAACGTTCTTATTAAATTAAATATTATTATTACAACAGTTAGGTCACAGTTACTATTACTGGTTTAATTCTTAAAATTATAAATTATAATTATAAATATTATTAAATTTGTTATTCCAATTATTATTTTAATAATTATTATACAACGTTATTCATTATTAATTAAATTATAGGGTGGTACATTCATGTGTATAATTACATGGATTTCAACGGTAATTAACTTGATGTAGTGTAGACTATTTTAGTTTCTCGTGTGGTGAATTTATTAATTTAAAGATTTTAATATCATTTGTCCATAATGTAATAATTAATGAAGAAATATTTATTATCGTGTGTACTTACATGTTGTAGACCAGGCATCCCCACTTTGGGGACCGCGGTACACAAGTCGACCGCGCTGTCCTTTTGAGTGGACCGCGACTCGAAACTCATAAAATAATTTACACTAGATATAATCAGTTTTAAATTTCGGAGATCACATCTACAATTATGATCTATTTAAAATACTTAAAATAAATACTAATCAATAACCTTAGCTCCAATGTAAGCTGTAGAAAAGTCTACTTTTGCCATTTCAGTTTTAAAATTTTCTTACAACTGTTATACTTGCATTTAACTTCGTTAGGACAGAACAAAGCAAATTATCTTCTTAATTTTACAAATTCTAATATTAGCAAATTAAATAATATATTTTGAAAGCATGCACATTGCAAAACGCTATTTACACAAATTATTTCAAAAACGTCATAAAAACGAATCTGTATTTTAGTTCAAATTACTTAGGCTAAATCTACAGAAATTTTTTTTTACTGTCCGACAGGGTTTGTTAGGTAAGGTTTCAAGCCAAATATTTATTGACAACAAATGCAGATAATAATAATTATTGTTTCGTAAATTAATCTTAAAACTAAAGCAAAATTTTGCAAAGGAAGCGCACACTAAACGTTTTTTAAAAGTGAGAAATTTTAAAAGCAAAACTGCGCTTGCTTGGAAAATATTCATGTTATTTCAACTCATGTTTTTACACTACTAAACCTCACAATTTCGGTGTAACTATATTTATATTTTGTTCTAGCTTTCCCCTATCAAATATGTAAAGACTAGATTTTGTGAAAAATTTGTGTGTTCACAAAGAAATACATACATGTGTATTTAGGTATACTGTATATGTAAAGCACAAGTTTTTTAAATTCTGCCAAAAATATGAAGTGTCCTAATTCAATGCTCCAAAACATGCAAATAATAAAGCACGGATTGCAATGCTAAACCACAAATACATTGTATTCGTCAATAATACAAAGATTAGTGAAAATTTTAAAGGGGACCGCGGCGGGTTTGTGATTCTGATAGTGGACCTTCAGGTCAAATCAAGTGGGGATGCCTGTTGTAGACGCTTTAAGAAAATAAATATTAATTATCGTATCAATGCAAAAATTAGTGCAGAATTAGTAAATTCAATTACAAATTGCATACACATATATGTATAAGTAAGGATATCTCGCCGGTGGAAATGCAAAATCAGCTATCTCCATATGAACCCAAATGCAAAATGAGCTATCTCCATATGAACCTAAAATGCAAAATGAGATATCTCCATATGAACCCAAATGCAAAATAGGCTATCTCCAAGTGAAGCCAAATGCAAAACGAGCTATCTCCATGTGCGTCTAGCTACAAAATGGGACATCCACCATCATTTGAAGTGCAAAGTGGGATGATTCCACTACAATTTTTACAATTACCTTGAAGTTGACATTTTAAATGCAAAAACTCGCTCTGTTTTCGATTTTTCATGCAATTTAAACGGGATATCCTATTTTGGACTGAAATGGTGTTAGATATCTCATCTTGCATTTAGATTTACAAGGATGTAGTCAACATTGCATTTCCACCGACGACATAGCTTATCTTTCATTTATGTTCAAATGGAGATATCTCTTATTGCATTTCCAACGATGATGTCGCATCTTGCATTCCACATGGAGATAACATGTTTTACATCTTCACCGACGGTATGTTATATGCCATGCAGTTTTAGATTTAAATAAACAGAAAATGTAATCTGTCAAGTGCAAAAATAGTTATGTGATAACCTCACTCCGTGTTTATCATCTAAAAAAGCCACACACAAACTTCAATTTATTAATGTAGTTATAATAAGGATTCATTATTCCTGTTTTGCGTCTTCGAGGTCAAAAACCATAAAATCCCAAAACTGAAAATCATGCAAACAGTGAAGCAGTGACGTGAACAATTTTGTTTTTATTACTGGATGCATTTATTTTTTTTTATTTACATGTAGCTACTTATTATTATGCAAGCAAATCTTGGCAATTTCAAAGAATTCCGTTTCCTGTTGATTGGCCACAATTATGTACAATTTTGTCATTTGTGTATGTATTATGCATTGAAAACGGCTACTAATTAAACTTACAGTAAATGTAATAGCTCGGACAGGAAAAATAATTAAAATCAGCAAGTAAATAATAAATCACCAGGTAAATAATAAAATCAGTAGGTAAATAATAAAATCAGCAGGTAAATAATAAAATCATCAGATGAATAGTAAATCACCAGGTAAATAATAAAATCATCAGATGAATAGTAAATCACCAGGTAAATAATAAAATCATCCGGTGAATAATAAAATCACCAGGTAATTAATAGACTCATCAGGAAATTAATAGAATCATCAGGTAAATAATAAAATAACCTGCTCATTTATTATTTACCTGTTGATTTAAATATTTACTTGCTAATTTAATTTTTTAGCTGTTCATTTAATTATTTTCCTGTTGATTTATTATTTACCTGCTGATTTATTATTTTACTTCCGATACTGTTAAGTAATTAATTGAAGTTTTACTGATTTTGCAATAATTATTTGCTGTTGATTTAATTATAACCCATTGGAAAACATCCGCAAATTTTTTTAGCGTTTCTTCCGCCGCAACTGCGGAACAAATGCCAACGTCAGGAATTTTGTGGTTCGTGATGCATTTTTGCGGGGTATAAAAGATGATCTTGGAGCTTCGGATTTCATAAGGGAAATAATTACTACTGATTAACGATTACTAAAAAATAGTTTGATTGAGCGTAAAGAACGAACCGCTTTATACTCAGCAACTACTGTCAAAATGGGGAAAGCTGCGACTTTACTGATCTTCGCCTTCGTTGCCTTGGCTTGGACGGCCATTGAGGTCCGCGGCCAGGCTAATAACTTGGCGATGCAGCAGGCATTAAATTCGGCGAATTCTCAGGGGCGACTCGGGCAGGTATTTCATACGTTTTTTTATTTATTTATTTTGTATTTATCATAAATTTTTTTTATATTTATTTTCTATTTATTTTGAAGTTATTTTCAATTTTTTAATATTTATTTTGTAGTTATTTTACATGTATTTATTTTCTATTAATTTAATTATTCGTATCTACTCGAAATTTCTATTTTAAAAGCGGTTGTAATTTAATAAACGCACATACTGCATACATAAATGCATTTTTACTTTTACAGCCCAACCTTTCTGTCCTCGGAGGTGGAAGTTGGAACAACAGCCGGAACTTCCACGTTGGTGGAAATGTCGGAGTCGACACTAAAGTTTTTGAGAGCAAAAATCAGCGACATTCGATCGGAGTGGCTGTTAACGCCGGTCAGTCGTACGGACGCAATCAGGTAATAGATTGTGAAATTAAATTTGTAACTACGCAGTAAAAATAATGTAGAGACATTTGATAAGATAAACGTTTAAAGTTTATTAAAAATATGCCATTTATTAAAATATATAATTGCTAATTTGAAAGAAACGATATAATAACTAATAACTGACTCCATGAACAATTATTTGTGCTACAAATTTATGCCAACCAATATTGGTTTAAAAGTTAAAAGATTAAAATTCTTTTCAGGGGATGCATTGGAAGATTTTGGCGTTGGTGTCGGCTATCGCTACAACTTTGGCGGTGGCAGACGTGGTTAAATCCAATTGATTGGTTGCCGCCCTATACTTAACGTCATCTATTCCCACTATTCCTTGAAAAATTAGATGCCAACTATGGACTTACAGTAAAATTCCTTAAAATTTTTAAACTACACCGGACTCTCGCTATAAGAAATCTCCATATAAGAGAGCTCTCTTTGTAATTCGGAATCAATAAATACGATGCGCGCTGTCATCCTTAAACTTTTCCCACATGCGGAGTATGTGATTTTGCCCACATTTCTTGAGACCGAGCATAAGACCTTCGAAATCTTCCTTCCGCACAATATAATCATACAACTTCCGAACTGCTTCTTGTTCCGGCATTCCGTTCTGTTTGATTTATAATAATAAAATACCACTATTCAATGTACTTAATTTTAAAATAGAATCATTATTATTTTAAAAACCCAATTATTTAGTTTTTTTACCTTCTTTAAATACTAAAAATAAATAAACAAATTACAAAATGTACTACACCGGACTCTCGCTTTAAGAGATCTCCATATAAGAGAACTCTCTCTGTAAGACATCCCCTAGGGCCTACATACGCATAGTTATATGCATAAGAGGTCTCTCTATAAGAGAATTTCTATATAAGAGACTGGTTTGGGTGATTTATAGCGTTCTCTAATAGCGAGAGTTCAATGTATAAAGAAAATACTAAAAAAAATTGTAAATTAATAGATTAATTAATAGGTATTTAACCAGATTGTCAAATAACATGCAAAATAAGAATATAACATTATTTTTACACGTAAATATTTATAATAATAGTTATTTCAATAAAGAATTTTGAGACAACATAGTTTCATTATTGCAAACAAAATACTTACCACTTTCTCACGCTAAAAATTAGTAAATACTTTGAGAGAAAATAGTGCATCAGTCAATATGTAAGGGTGAGTCGTGCGATAGCACAGATTGGATAAATGATGGTTGACAAATTCCACCGCGAGTAGCTTTTCCTTTTCATTCATTGTTTGGTCATTGTTATTTGTGCTATCTGGAGATTTTAATGTTTTAAAAAAGTACATTATTTAATTTCTATACTTAATTTAATCATTTATTGCTGTTAATTATCGATCTAAAATGTGGTTTCCTGAAATATTATAAATTTTTACTTGTAGCCTTAATAGACAAAACTTGTTTACTTACATGAAATACCACTGTCAATGCTAATTGCATCTGTAATGTAAAGATAATAAAATAAATATGAATCAAAATTACTGTTGTACATATGTACACCAGACTCTCGCTATAAGAGAATTCCTATATAAGAGACTGATTTTGGTAATTTATAGCGTTCTCTTATAGCGAGGGTTCAGTGTAATTAGATTCAAGTTCCAGAAGATTAACCGTTGATTTACCTAGTGAATTCTCGTCCTCAATATTTATAAAATTCCTCCCGGAATGGCTTCCACTTCCAGCTAAAATTAATAGTAAAAACGTCTTCAATAATATTTATTTGCAAAATTAAAAAAATTAAAATTTTAAAAAATTATTATTTATTTTATTATAAACAATTTATTGGGAATATCAAAGTTTGCATAGTAGTAACTTGCCTAATGGTTGAAGCAATTCTCTACTTCTTTGGGTGCTGGGCTTGATAATAGGAATCGCTTGCGTGACAATCACGTTGGGTTGACGGCGTAAGCTGTCCTAATAGTTTTCCAAACATTATTTTAGTATTAATTCCCATTTTGTCAGAAAAGCGATTGTATATCGTCGTTGAAGAGACGAATATGAACATTCTGCGACAATCTAAAAATCAAAACTGAATGCTACTACCAGTGTTTTTTCAAAATTGCCAACTGCAATAAATATGAACACGCCGTTTAAAATGCCTGGCAGAAATTTCATTGTCAATATTTAAAGCATTACGGCAAGAAAAATTCCGCCGCTATGGGAAAATCTGTCGCGTCAATTGAAACCTCATTAACTCATTACAAATGTACATTTTTGCATCTCATATTTACGGAAAATCCGCCCTGCATTTTAAATTCGCCCATTTTCGCATTTTAGTAAATCCGCAGGTGTTAATATTTGCCTCTTCATCGACGATATATAAATTTATTTTATTTAAATTACGACTGCATTATTTTTATTTGCTTCATTATATTTGCGGGGATGAATCTGTTTTATTTGCAGAGTCGTACAAATTGACTGACTTATTACCTTTGAGTTTGTAAACGCTTTGTTCCAAATTTCGTAATCGACATCCGTTAGTGCACGAAAGTACCACGTGCGCCCGGTGTCCAGAATATTAAAGCGACGGTTGAAGTTCATATACTGAATTATAAAAAGAAAATACTTTTTTTAAATGAATTGATATTTTACAGGTGACATTCCATCAATTTGGTATATTACTTTGTCAAGGGAATTAAAATTTTTTACAACTTAAACTAAACTAATAAATTTCAGCTTTTGCAAATTCACGATGAATTTTTCGGAATAATTATTTCTTCTTTTCCAATTTATATATAATTTACACCCACATGAAAATAAGAATGTTTACCAACTATTTAACTATTATTATAATATTATCTTATCACGAGTATTTAGGGTTGCCAACCGTCCCGGAATGCCCGGGACAATCCCGGAATGACAGTCGCTGTCCCGTGTCCCGGAACACATTG
>JAQGAK010001552.1:0-30121 GCA_034696945.1 Lipothrix lubbocki | reverse complement strand
AATAGTAAAATAAAATAAATACAAAATAAAATAGTAAAATAAAATAAATACAAAATAAAATAGTAAAATAAAATAAATACAAAATAAAATAGTAAAATAAAATAAATACAAAATAAAATAGTAAAATAAAATAAATACAAAATAAAATAGTAAAATAAAATAAATACAAAATAAAATAGTAAAATAAAATAAAACACGAAAAAATGAACAATGCAAAAAATCGATGAAACTGCAACAATAAAAGCAGATTATTAGCCTAATAGCCCCTCAGTCCTCTCGTCCGCTCATGGTAGACACCCAGTTCTCCCCAAACGACAGACACATTATCTCCTGATACATTGCTCAAGAGGATTTGGATTGAAAAATACGCGAGAAAGTATTGATCTATTATAGTATGGAAAAAGCAAAATTTTGAAAGGCCTCCCGCTCTGTACACAATCTTTTTCGACACATAACATTTATGTACACTCATACACATTCATTTTTATACAATCTACAATGTATCAATTTATATAATTGTATAATACATACCTACACACACACACATACATAGTTTTGCAAGACAAAAGAAATGGTGAAAAGTCTGTTTGTGATGTCAATTTTTTCTCTTCTCCTCTCCTACAACAAGCATTAATCTTCTCTGCCTTTCTCCTTCCGCTCCCACCCATTTCTGTCTTCTTCCCATGCTGACTCCACTTGTGTCCGTATAGGCTTCCTGTGTTACCCGGGATTCAACGTATCCATTTTATTTTTACAGGGTTATACATACGGTTCAATTCTGCATGTCCGGGTTTACTTCCACTTCCCAGTTTAAAGGCATGTGGACGCTTTTCGTTGTCAGGAGCCGAAACACATTAATATACTTACAATATACGTGCATACATACTTGTACTTACACATACAAACATACGTATACTTACCCACACATACATACGAATATCTATGTATATACACACGAATTACCTATGTACATACATACGAATACCTACATACATACGTATACTTACATACACATACATATGTACTTATACTTACACACACATACATATGTACTTATACTTACACTTACATACATATGTACTTATACTCCTGAGTTGACACATGGAATTGTTTGCTTGTGAGTATATACACACATGAACATGTTTCCTTGTGAGTTTACATATGGAAATATTCCTTGGTGAGTTTACATACAGAAGTATATAAACTGCCTTGTGAACATAGTACACGTACACCTTAAAGCATTTCCTTATTGAGAGAGTATTATAGGCTCTTTAAAAGAATTCCTTGTGAGTTTACATATGGAAATATTTCCTTGTGAGTTTACATACGGAAATATTGCTTTGTGAGCATACACACCTTAAAGCATTTCCTTGTGAGCATTTATAGACACTTTAGAGAGGTTGCTTGTGAGTTTGCATATGGAAACTGAAGTATGTAATTGAGTATATATCTTGCCCTGTTAAACCCTTATTGCTTCTGGTTTCTTCTTGTGACTATCAAGCCCGACTATCAAGCTATATAAGCGGCATTCATTCATTCCAAATTGAATGCAATGGTTGGAAATGTAACTGATTTAATTTTGTCAAAGTAACTTGTTCTCGGAGGCAGAGAGAAATGTGCAAACATTTTCTTTTCCTCAACAATAATAGTCCAGGACATGTACCCCTTGTATTTACAGTGTGTGCAAATTCAAAATATATAGCCGAATTTTCCCTTTACTGTAATATATAGATAGTACATATAATGTATTGCATGGTATATGCTTGTAATACACACTTATGTACAGCTACTATACGAATCTTCAAAGGTTTGTGTATAAAACAGAGCCATTTTCTCGTCCCTCCGATTTTAATTTGATGACCGTAATGGATTGACAAGACTTTAAAAGACTATGTGGTTGCTCCAGTGTAATAATCGTCAGTTGCCTTTTAGACATTTAGACCCTTTCACACCCACCCGGCCTGTAAGTATATATTGACAATCCAAGCATTTCCCTAATTAATCTCGACAATCCACTTTCCCGCCTGACCTCTTGTTTGTCTATTTTCCAACCTCCTCCTCCTTCTCTCTCTCACTCTCTCTCTGCGTCTTTCCGTTTTGTTTTCCTCTGCCTCGTCACAACCTCTCGATAGGAAAAGGAGCGGTCTCAAAAAATTATCAATCCTGGCACCCACCCTATGTTTGTTTCTGTAGCTTTCCCGGTATTAAATCCGTCGCCTCATGGAAGCACAACCGCTTTTAAAATCCACTCGCCGGAATTATTACTGCTGATGAGCCTTCAAATCCAATTTTTATCGTGGGGAAGATTATGTAAAAGCTTTGTAATCAATAATAATATAGATTCCACATTTTATTCCGATTTCCCCAGTGACGTTTCCGCAGCACCGGAGAAAATTGTCAGCTTGTCCTGAAATTAAAGCCCAAATAATATAAACAATTATAAAATGGATAAATCAAATGAATTAAATTGATTGTAAAACATGATACAAATAATCCTGGTTAAAGATCTTAAAATCTACACAAAAAATTTGGAATCTCATTGAAATTGCTTGAAATCCTCCAAACCCAAAAACCTTGATTACGGAAACGAAAAAAAAATCTCCATATTAGGAACAGAACGTGCGTAGAAAGCTGGGGTGAAAGGTCTGAAATTAAAAACAACAAGTACTTAAGTGAACATAAACGGATTACAACTTGAATTTTGAAGCAGATGTGAAGCTTATTCGTTTGAGAAGTAGAAGGAACATAATATGACTTTAAAAGCATGTGAAAATTGTTTGAAAGGTTCAGAAAAAAACAAGGTGGGTGTCAATGCAATTTCAAGCATAAGCATTTGACACTTCATAAAAGTAAGTGGAAGGTAAGAGGAGCGGAAGTACGAAAAGGTAAAAATAGTTTATATGGACGCAGTGGAAATTACCTAGGAAAACTTAGGAAACTAAGCAAACTACGCATTTTCATATAAAAAGTATGCGAAAATGTGTGGAGGAGGATAGGAAAATAGATAAGAAAGCGTACTGAAATGCTTGAGAAAGCAGACTAAAATTCATAAGGAAGTGTACTAAAATACATACGAAAGTACCCTAAAATACATAAGAAATTAAAATACTAAGGAAGTATACTAAAACATATAAGAAAGTGTACTAAAATACATAAGAAAACACACTAAAATTTATAAGAAAAGGAGCGAGAGAAGTTCATAAGTAATTAAGTTGGAAGGTAGAATAAAAAGTTGGAAAAAACACCGACGGGAGTAAAAAAAGAGAACATAAAACACTCTTTTTAGAAGGCTATAATAACAAGCTAAAACATTGACAACGAGGGTTTAAAAATCCCGTCATTCCCTAACAAACGTAATTTAGTAAGTAAATCCAGAAATAATATGAGTTGTGGAGTGAGTAAGCTGCATAAAAACGGGATTGACGGCATAAAAGGTACTACACTATTATACTACTAAAGGTACTAGTTAAGATTTGATGTGTAAGAGGAGAGTTGTAGGAGTAAGAGCAAGAGAAGTAGACAATGTATATATAGTGTCTACGTTAGAGAGTAAAAAAGACTTAAAGGGTAAATCAGGGGAAGCTAAAATTCCAATGAATTCACGGATGAGCTCCGTTCCTTCACAAAATGTTCAACACTCACACACTTGTACATACATACACTACACACACACACACACGCCAGGACGAGGACCAACATTTAACTACTTGGCCGCTTTCCCTCCGATCCGAATAATACACCGCATATATGTAACTGCACTCCGACAAGCCATGAGGAAGGAAGCAAGCCTCTTGCGTTTACACTCAAGCCTTAACACACACGCCTGCTTGGCTTGAGCAAGACACTTTGCGACATCCTGGAAACAACAAGAAATACTATAGGGGGATACTGAAGATACGAGGGATGAGGACTTTTTGTATAGAATATCAACCCTTTATGTACATAATAATATAATAATATAGTTTAGACTTACACAAGTTAGTAAACCGTAGTAGTAGTAATACCTTTTCCAAATACTTTACTATTACATATGTAATACATAGTGAGGACTGCCTCCGTACAGGAATTATACAACAGTGGAGTCAGCTCTCAGACATAAGAGTGAAAGAGAGAAGGGTTGAAGATTCTAATGGGAATGGAAATGTCTGCTTCAGTCCTGGGCATATATAGATCTTCTGGCAGCAGTAAGCAAGGAAAGGACTGACGTTAAACTATTAGAGCCCGTGCCAAGGCAGAGTGGCTTGCAAGAAGAAAGACGACACAATGAAATGTTCGACCAACAATATTATAATTTCAGTTTGGACTCAAATAATTCCCAAGCATTGAAGTCCCTGTTCCTTTGGCCTTATTACATCTCTTCCGAGTTTTACTTTCTTCCCAAATTATTTTCGTCTCAGATTTGTCACCAGTCGTCTTTGTAGTTTCGATTCTTTAAGAATTTTAGGCTTCTCCAGCTTATTGTTATCTCTTTAGATCACTGGAATTTGATTATTTTTATTAAAATTGCAGTTCTCTATGGAATATTATTTTTCTGTTTCTTAATTGTTTATATTCACAATTTTTTGTATTGTGAAATTTAATTTCTGCGAGAAATTATCCGTGGAATTTTGATTTCTAAGGGATTTTAGGCGCTGCGATATTTTTTGCTTCTAGAAATCAAATTCGAGCTTCAGTGACTAAAATCATTTTAGTTGCTGGAGTTGAATGGCTGCCAGATTTCGAGTCTCCAGGTGCATTATTTCTTGTAGAATTATAATTTGGTACACTGAATCTTGCAGAAGTTCCATCTTCTAGAATCTGACCTACAAATCTTCTCGTGATTTCACATCTCACAGTACTGTGGATCTAAAATGTTAGTCTTTTTGGATTTGGAACAACTTTGAGAACTCAAAGTCGTTTGTAGTTTTCTGCATCTTTTGGACGTTATTTTCCACAATGTAATCATCTTGACTGGAGTATGTCCGTTGTATTGTAAATAGCTTGGGAACAGTATGCGTGAAGCAATTTCGGCGTCGTCCGACGTCCGTCAAGAAGCCTGCACGACAATAGATTTGCCAGGAACTCGTCTCGCGCCCCAAAGTTTGGTAAATTGCAAGTCAAATCAAGCCAGAGGACCACAACGAGGCATCTATTTCCATTATTTACATTCCCCAGCTCACATTTTTGTCGTGTTAGAGCGACCCCAGGGTACGCAAGGCCATTACTTCAACATGCTGCAGTTTCTCTAGTGGAAATCCCAAGTTTGAAACGGTCTTTTGCGTCTTTTGCATGGTCATAAGGTGAGCACTAATTTAATTTCATTAATGCAGTATGTATTACAGGACGTTGGATTTCGGGCCGAACTGAAGGGAGCCAACAGGGAATGCAGTGTTTTCGGATGTTAATGCTGCCGAATTGGCATCTCAGAGTTCGCACAAGAGTTCTTGTTTTGATCTTGATTATGGAACTTACATGTTTCAGAACCTACGGGGATTAACAAAAAAACAAAAAATTATTGCCAAACATGAAAGAAACGAGAATTGTAGCAAATCTCGTCACACTTGCGAAAATAAAACAAGCATTAATTTGTAACACCCAGGAAATACAACAAATACATTACAAATTTTTTTAAATCGATGAAAATATTCCGCCCATAGCCAAAATCAATAATATAATAATTGGGAAATATGACAGGAAATCTAAAATAGCGTAAACACATCTGTTGAATTGAGAGAAAATGAACAACAGCAGTAAATAACTCATAATATTCCCATAATTCCCAAAAATCATAAACAAGTCCAAACAAGAAGTTGTAATAGCTCGTTCTAGGGTACGAGCAACTCCCTCAAAATAACACCAACACTCGTGAAATTGTCATAAAAATCTTAAAAACTAATTAAGAACCAACGAAACTGACAGACAAGCCGAAAAATAAATAAGAAAACCATTTAAATTGGATTCGCTTAACTATTTTACATAAACAATCTTCCATCATTTTGCGTAGGTGTAGATAGCTATCAAAACCACTTTACTTCAAACATTCGTTTTCAACCGATTTGAAACAAAACCAGTCAAAAATATAGCTTTTTAACAATTATGTAGTCGTCTTTCAATTTCAGAACATAATATCTATAGTCAGGGGATTTTTGTTAGAAACTCATATAACTTTTTTTATATTTTCCAGACCGTAATTCTTCGAACGAAGGCGTACATTCCCAATAATTGTAGGAACAACTCTGAAATAACAACATAAACATAAGTTCAAACAAGCTATATTTAACAGATCTACGGTTCAAAGTTTTTACGACAGGAAATAAAGAGTTTATATATAAAGACACGATCTGTCATATTCCTCGGATCTAAGGCCACTTATTTCTTTCTTACCTATAAAAAAATTTATTTTCACGTCATTTTATTTTAGAATCATAAATGAGCAGGCGTTTCCCAAATCTTATTTTGATCCAGATCCAGACACTAAACGGTATATCGGTATATCTTGTAGTTTACTCCTCCATAGGTTCCAACTGTCGTAAATACCTACAAAGAGAAAATTTGACGTTAAAAATTTTATTAACTCATCCTTCGTACCCATGCACTTTCATCCAACATTTTATTGCTTATATTTTTTATGATACCTCTTGACGCTCAAGTGGAAACACTTTTTATTTCTTTCTACTCTGTGCAATTTAATTTTCTGGGTGATATCAACCTTTCTAACATGATTAATATTTTCCTTTTTGAATTCTTCAGTCCTGAAAAACATCTTCGGAGATGTTGCTACGCTGAAAAATTTTTATTTTAAAACGATGAATACATGACGATTGGGTTTTTGCCGATTTGCATTAGAGGTTCTTGATCTTTAATAGAGTATGTCTTGGTTTTGTTTCGCTCCTCCTCGAACTTGATCATAAGCAGCAACATTTGGGACTTCTGGGGGATCTATCACAAAAAAGTATAAATTAATATCAATTTCTGAACATGCTGATGATACTGTAGATCATATCATCACAATTCTTAAATAAAATGTGAAATAAATATAAAAAATTTGGCGGACCAATGACAAACGCTGCTTGATCACAAATATAATATTAATTTTGAGTTCCTGGTCAAACTTATGATAATAATAATCTGAAATATCTATTATTAATTTTTAATAAACTGTCTATACACACCCACAATTAAAATTAAAAACTCGTCAAAAAATCACAAAGAATTTAAAAATTCTTCAAGGAATACAAAGTACCGGAAATTATTAAAATGTATGAAATATTCTTAGGCGCTAAACTATTAATTTATTTAATTACAACGAAATTAATCAAATCACCATCATCAAATGCAGGACTTGACCCCGAGGTCATCAAATGATCAAATCATGCAATATTCCTGTCGAATCCAACGGTTTAAATAAATTTTGAGGTGGACGCGGCAAGCATTCTGGAATTCCTTTAATGTTTTGCGGTGGGAGAAGCTCCAGGGCTTCGTTTCGTTCTTTGTTCTATGTGTACACAAAATCGAAATTACATTTTCTCGAAAACTCGAAAGTTGTTTATTTGTCCAGATGATAAGATGAATCATACTGGTCATCGAGGAATTCCAATGAGTTGTGGTTCCGTCTTCCTGATTTCAAAACTAATTTCCTTTGTTGTATATTACCAAATACCCAGTAAAAGCCATTTAATTACCGCATGAACAAAGCAATATTACATTTGGGGTGCAATCCTACTAATAGGCCGATTGTTTATAATCAGATTAACAAATTGCTAATCACATTATAGTTACTAGTATTATTTGCTTTTAATTTGATCAATTTAGATTACAATTAGCTATACAAATGCATTTTATTGGTTTAATTCATTGTGTGAATTGGTCATACAAGGACGCCTTTGGTTGTTGGTCGGATTAGTTTATTATCGCTTTTTTATCGCTAATTTGCGCTGTTCAAGACAAATCTGTGAAAATGAGAATAATTCTTAATAATAATGTAGTTGTATATAATAATGATTTAATATTTTTAATGATTTGATTCGATATTTCCAATTATTTCATGATTCGATTCGATATTTCTAATGATTTCATGGTTTGATTCGATATTTCTAATGATTTCATGATTTGATTCGATATTTATAATGACTTGATTCGATATTTCTGATGATTTGATTTGTATTTGCTAACATTGATGATTTTGATATCAACAGATCAATAAGCAACGAAAGCGGACTTGAGAGCATCTGGATTTCCGGATCGCAGGAAAGATTTCGAGGCAATTCGGGAATTAAAAGCTGGAACGGAGTGCTGTGCCAACGTGGATCTGCCGGACGGGGAAGGACTAAATAGTTTTCCGCAAAAACTAAAACTTGTATTTAAAACTCGCGAGAACCCGGGGAGAAGACAGGACAGGGAAAAGTGCGTTGCGGCGGTCTTGTCGATTTTATTAGTGTAATTACCCGTTCTTCTGACGGAATTTTATGGTATTCGGGTTAATCCCTGGCAATCGTCCTCGCTCTCCTCGAACTATCAAAACCAATTTTAACTAGTCAAATTTATTATCCGTCCATTTCATTTCGAGAATTGACTGTAACGGAATTTTATCGATCCGCCTCCCATTCATTGCTTGTCCGTGTGTGGAGGAGTGGAAGACGTTGTTGAGTAATATCGTCCCGACCCGAGCTACCGACTATACCGAATCATCAGTAGTCCCGATGATGTTAGTTTACACACACCATTATGTTAGTTACTTGAACGAGTTCATTATACACTGTTTCCATCCTCCGAACCGTCCGCTGACTTCTTCCGTCCATTTTATGTACACTTTTATACTTATATAAAGTATATGTATGTAATATTGAATGTATATGCACATAGGGTTGCTCCACTGAAAAGGCTCTGTCCTTATAAATCTTTTTTATCGCCTTGAATTATTCCCTTCAATCGCCTCTCTATTTCTCACTCCCCCCTCTCTTCCCTAATTTGCTCATTCCAGGAACCTTGTCAAATCATGGTAATTGCTCCGTTCTTGTCTTCATTCCGCTCTGTTCCTGTAAGTAGCTCCGTAATTTATTATTATTCCCCGCTCAATAAATCATTAAATGCAGTAATTTAATTAGGCACAACGATCCCTATAATCGGTGTATTGTCAAGCATTTAATGTGGGCAGGAATTTTAATATAAATTCTTCTTATATTGTCACGTAATTTTGCGGTATTGGTATCATCATGAAAATTATATTGCCATGTATAAGTACTTACATGATATATAAGAACCTTGATAAAATAAAATCTCTCCCACTCATTCCATTAATTCCATGTTGTTTGTACACCATTTCTGTTTAAGTGGGTAATTATTATCTTGATATTGAATAATTGAATGTTACAGAGAATGGAAGTTGGAAGAAACAGGCAGTAGAAGAACGAGCACGCGGAAATTCAGCCCGAAGAAATCAAAACAAGCAGTATAGCTAAAATAATAAGAGCCTTGATGGTTGATGAACAAGTGGAAAAATTGTGGCCACCGAAACTGTTGCGTTGCGAGCAGTCAAGTCATACATACAGAATTATGAAAACTAGCAGGCATATTAAAATTGTAAAAGTACATCGACTTCGTCAGGATCGGATCTATGAAACTTAAAGTTGCTCTTTTAAAACCATCAAAGTCATCCAAGTAGCTTACAAAATAATTGCAAGTTATAGCTACTTGCATAACTTGCTCTGTTAAAAACCATGGCCGGAGGACATTGGTACTATTAAGCACATACTATTAATAGAATATTGAACTCGGATTTTTTATCGTATACAGCTAACTCTATTAGCCTTTTAATGAACAAGATCGGTTTCAAAAGTTTTGATTGCTGCTGCATAATTAGCTGTACAGCTCCAAAGTTTGAGTACAAGTTGAATTCCAACTCCAAAAATTTATACCACTGGATCTATTAATTGGAATCGGCCTTGCTGTAAGGGCAAAAGAGTTGCGTTTTTGGACAGGATCGAGGGAGTAGTGTTATTAGTTGGTTGCCTCGTCGAATGTATTTCGTCCAACCTCAGAATTTATTGAAATTTTAATCAGACTTGTTGCAGATAAATCTGTAATATCGCGGTCTAGAATCAGTGGGAGTAAAAGTTATGCATTTTATATCATTTAGCTTTAGCGTTCACAATGTAACAGTAAATGAACATAAATAAATACTCTTTAGGCGTTACATAAATACAGGTTCGTAGTATAGTAACAGTGGCAGTAGCACTGTTGATTTTACTTGAAAATCAGGCAGTCTCAGTTTATACAATAGGACCCGAGGCTTCGTTCACATCCACGTTCCCTGGGTTGAATGTAAATGATACAGGTGGATAAGACTTCCAAAATTAATATCTTAGGTAGTTGTGAGAAAGTTGAGAATGCATGGAGAGAGTTGGAAAAACTATAGGAGTTCACTGGAGGAAATGGCATGAAATGCCTTAAAGCTCTTGCTTTCATATAAAATGAAGGAGATTTATTATTTCGGACATGCTAAAACACTATCTCGAAGGTATCACTTATATCAGGTTATATGTTACACTTTTCCAACCAAAACATCTTGATTATATAAAATTATGCTTCTCTATATATATTTTGAACAATTAGATAGGTATAATTACATATATGTATGCATGCTTATTATATGCTATTCACTATTTTTATTTTTTTACATATACACCTATAATAATTATATTATCCTCCATATTGGCTGGTAATGTTGTAATTCGAATTGTGTGGAAGCAAGTTATAGGGAATATATGTGTAAGTATAATAAATGGACACGTGTTTGCTCTCTATCATTGTTTGTGTGTATGTTTCCTATTATGTAATGTGTACGTTTTCTATAATTTAATTTGAGTCCGTATACTTTAATGTGTGCTCACTATAATTCCTGAGTGTTTTTACTGCAATTTATATGTACCCTCGTTAGTACTAATAATGTACATGTGTTTTCATATAATTATTTGAAGTTCTTGGACGAGGAGTTGCTGACTGACTGAGATGCGAGTTCACTTCAGAAGGATTGTCAAAACAAGCGAAGCTAATGGGTGGAATTGGTTGTAGGAAGTATAGTAACCGTGTTTAAACTCTATACTTCATGTTATTAGTAAATGTCTCCATAATATTATAGGTATACATGTATTTTTATGTCTAGGTAGTAAAATAATAATTATTCCTGAGCCCATTTCCCCTCGAAATCCTAGAAACGGGGTTCAAGTAGGTATATACGTATGATATGCTATAATGAGCATAGGAGCTCTTTAGCTTACTTTAATAACATTTTGCTTACATTTTATTTATTGTTAGTATTACCAAAAACTGCGGAAAATTTTCGGTTTTTATATATGGCTTGTATACATACATGTATTTAGTACTCACCTGTATTTTGTACTTAATAGTATTATATAATACTCCAGCGTGCACCGTACTTTATTCGTCTCTTCAAGGCTTCTTACTATTGCTATTTTACGTTTTGTATCCTGTATTTTTCAACTTTTCACATTACATGCGTGAGACTTTTCGGTGTTCCTTATATTTAAGGTCGTGTCGCTTACTCTTTAAGCGCGTACGTGTTTTTTGTGTTTAAAAGACTATGTGCTTCACCATTTAAGATGGTATTTCTTGTTATAATTTTCCCGGTTTCTTACGCTTGGAGTTTTCTGTATTGCTTACATTTGGAGTTGTCCGTATTTCTTGCGTTTAAGACTTCCTATAGTTTCTTTTGCAGTTATGACGGAGCCTGTGAGTTTCTTTTTCTTACTTGAAGACTGACTCTATATAAAAGTCTATATGAAGCTTTTTTTGATGGTAAAGTTTCTTATGTTTAAACGGATGTTCAACCTTTCATATCTTGCAGACTTTTACGTTTACGTTCCATATCTTGGAGGTTTGTAAAGGAAAACAGACGTTCCCTCATGTGGTTTGATGAAAGAAGCTGGAAGTGGCTACTGGAGTTTATTTTGAGGAGGAAAGTTCCCATGAAAGAGAAAGACAAGAGTGCGGACAGGACTTAAAGAAGGAAAAAAATCTGAAGGAAGAGGTATCCAGATAGAAAACAATAGAGAGGAGGGAACCTCGTGGGAGTTTATCGAACTTTGTAGACTTGTTCAAGCTTCTCGTTCTTAAACAGCAAGTTTGTCAGACTGTAAGTAGAAAGATGAAACTTGGAAGTTTAGCGGTGTGGAAGGTCATACATGTATGTATGTATACGTAGGTGTGATTTTTCTAGGCTACCATGTCAGTATGGGTTGTGGAAGGCTGGGATCGGATGGTGTGATCAACTTTTAACAACGACACCATTACCATGGAATTCCCAATTTTCCGGAGATTCGCCCAACGAGTAAACAAAAGTTTTTTTCTTTGTCCAAATTATCTCGTGGGCTTTTTATAGGTAGTATGTTGTATGTTGCAGGCCTTATTACACACTATGTGGTTCGGGTGAAACCCTTTAGGAATAGGACTTCCAGCTAATCTTCCTGGACCTTGGGTTATTGATAAAAAAAGTATCTACGGATAAGTGTCTATACCGGCAATAAATGCTTCAGCGTCAGCAGTTGTGAGTGTCAATGCCAAATACACATATGTACCTAGATGTAATACAACTTCGTACAAAAACTTCTACTTACTTAGTTCCTTTTTACACAACAAAAGTAGTTTAGTCAAATAAGAGGACTCGATAAATGTAGTGCTGGAATTTCTACTTAAAATCGGTCGACTTTTATCACCTTGGACATCTTGCAAGTTGGTGAATGGAACAGCCGTTGCGGATCATCACTTCATAAATTACGTGTGTCGTCTTCCGCCCATGAACTCTCAAGAACCTTGCTTTAAGATGTCAATGATGCGGTTCTCATCTCATGCAATGCAAGACGAGACTATTCGGTTTGTTTTTGTTAAATGGAGAAGCTCTTTTGGAGGTAAATTATAAAGAGTTATTTGATGTAGCTCCAAAATTACACGGGCACAATCGCTCTCTTCTGTACTTCTTTTTTAGATTCGACTACGTAATGATTAATAATGTTAAGGCCGTTATTAAAAGTGAAATATTTAGAAAAAATATTTTTCAAGATTGAAAAGACAATGCACTCAAATCTTGCAGTATGGGTAAATATTGTGTAAATAGTGTAATTTAAAATTCCGAGAATGAAAGAGCAAAGAGACGATATTGCAACGGCAATTGTGCATGTAAATGTTGAAAAGGAAGCCGTAAGATTGAGAATGAAGACGTATAGATGAAAACGACTGTGGAGTAATATTATCCGACGAAAAATCAACGGCGGAATGATTTCCAAATACACTTTGGACGTAAATAAGTGAGTCGAGATAAAAATAATACAACTTTTTGTCAACATGTCAAGTTCGCGGAGCTGACTTTGTTGACTGTACGTCGCTCATGCGGTCGTTGTTGACTTGCTGGGTAAACTGTGTGGAGACCCGGGAATGTCTACCTTGACATGAAATGAGAGCGGGCATCACACAGCAAATCAATCTCAAAGCGGAAGCTTCCTTCGCAATATAACTGCAGAATCTATATCTACTATGTATGTACCATTGCATTGGCTGAGAGAATCCGTGGATGTGCATAGCTATGACGAATCCTTCCCTTTCATTGTACACAATCTTTTATTGTACACACATTGTAAATGGAACTGTTCAGCAGAATCTGCCGAAGAAAATCGACAGTTCATTGCAAATAATAAATAGAATTTGGAGAATGTTTCGGCAGTTGCACCTCCTCCTTCGCCTCACGAGACGGAGAAAATGTAGGTGGAATTTTAAAATACAATAAAGAATAATTCCATTTGCTTCATAGCCCACAGAACAACACCTGGGATTCGTCGCGGAATGCACGTAGTACATAGATTTAGATAGATTTCTTGGGAAAAAGGAAGAGAAAAAACTGCTCTATATAAGCTCTCGGAAAGTCAATATATTGAATTTAGGTCCGTAATTTGGAACAACATTGCCGGCTCTTCCTTGTTCCTTTCTTTTATCTCGGTAATAAATAATGCTGCTATCTGTCTTTAGGTGAGTCTAAATTGACTGTCATGTCAAATATCATACAAGTTATGTAATGCAAGCGGAAAGTATGCTTCGTGATCGGCCAACTTTTCTCCGAGTATTAGAGTCTATGCCCTGGAGTTTTTGTTAGATTATATCCCGAGTTGCGTTTATGACAATGTATAAGCTATACTGTTTTTTGCCCTGCAGGATGTAAACTCTTCGAATTCAATGTTCTCTTTTTCAGTATATATGTAAACTACTCCCTTCGAGTTCTATTATTTCTGTCGTATGTAAATCTGAATAGTGCATTTTCTTTTTAGTATGCAAACCGAATCCTGTTATTTCCGTAGTATTCTTTGCAGTATCTAAAACTTTGAATGTTGTATATAGTTCGTAGTAATATTTCTTGAGAGCATATAAAGAGAATTTTGTTTTTTTTATTTGCAGAGGATGCAACACAGCAGCATCCGCCTGCTCCTCAATCGGCACATTTCAAACCCGATATTATTGAAATTTACGTGCACGCTTGCAGTTTGGTCCGCCAGCAGGATTTCTCCAGCAAAAATTGCAAGATACTTTTGTACCTAAATGGGCACGTCAGGATGTTTCGGAGTATGCAAATACACTTGTCTCCTGCATAAGCGCGACTTCCACGTCACGTTCCTCCAGCGTCGTCCCATTAGCTCTCATCGTCAGTGTGGCTGCCTACTTGGAGGAGATTGGAAAATCAAGAATCCATACTGCAAACCAGGATTTTATTCCGTGCAAAAACTTGACTGAGCACAAACTATGGAAATTCCAGTGTCTGTATGCTGTCCATAAAATAATTTCTGCTATACTAAATAATTCCAATCTGTTTATATATAGCCATACTAAAACTAAATAATTCCCATCTGTCTATATTTATGCTAAATAAATTCCATTGGCTATGCAAAATAAATTGTAGCATTTAAACCGTGCACAAAATAAATTATGTAGCTCAAGTTAAATTCGATGTCTATGCCGTACACAAAATCCTAATGTACTACACCAATCCTCTATCCACCAAAATGCAACAAATTCAGAATTCACAATATAAATTTGTAGTATGTAGCTTTAATAATGTATGTTCTAACCATAAGTAAAATTTGTAGAACGTGGAATATCCATGAATTTGTTCCCTGAAAATACATATATGTACAATGTAGCAAGAAGAAGGAGAACGGTAGAGGAATAGCGCACTACAGATATGGAACATCCCGAATTCGCATGGCTCCAATAATTACACTTGGAATCTTTCCTCCTCCGACTTCAGCCAACCTCCTCCCGTATGCTCCACTTGTCTGCGGTACTTTTGACATGTTTTACTAAATATCTGCATCGAATTGACAAAATCTGACAATTGTCCCCGCACAATACTTTACTTCCGAGAGCACCAAGTCTGCTCTACTATTTATGATTTCACACGTGCATAAGTCAAATGCATTTTCGTAGTTCATTGTGACTTCATTACCTGCGCTGCGGGTGCATGTTTTCATATCTATCTACTTACATCAATTACTTACACACATGAACGACTTTCTTGTGGTGGTACAAATGCTTTTTACTTTGTGCATAATAATCTATATTTTATTATTTTTATTTATTTTATAAGTTATTTAGTTTTTTTATAAGTTTAGTAGTAACCTTTGAAGCTGCGAAGTTCGAAGTTTGCAATACTTCCACGGGTTGGGATGGTATAACTAAATTTGAAATATGCTGAAAAGGTTGATTATTTGTGCAAAATTATAAAAAATGTATGAAATTTACTTTAGGCGCAATCTTCAATGATAACATCATGCAATATTGAAGATTTTAAGTTCAGAGTTTGTACTATATGTAAATATGTTAAAGATTTTGAGCTCAAAGCGTGTGAAACCGAAACGAGTGTTTTAAGGTTAAAGTTTGTATGGCTTGTGTAGAGTGAGTTATAGAGTAACGTCACTTAAGAGGCATTCGGCAATAATTCAAAAAAAAAGGAATTCAGATTATATTACGCAAAACGCATGAAAACAGCTTCAGCTTACCCCAAAAAGTGTTGGATTTCAAAAAACACGTCTGATATTCCCAAGACTGAGTATGGCAAGGGACATTATGTAGTTCCTTTAAAAATATTTACTTTATATTATTATTCTTCCAAGTGAGTGTGTAAAATATACGGAGGTGATATACTCGTTGTAAAAAAATACTTCAAAAGTGTGAGGCACACAACAAGTTTGAAATATATGCGGAAGGAACAACAAATAGGAATACTTGAAATGCATTAAAATACATATAATATTTATATATATAGTATGGTTCGAAAATATTTCATATGTATAATAAATACAGTTAATGTACATATATATAGGTATCTATATGTAAAAATATTCGTATATACATACATGACATGTACATATGCAAACAATAAAAAACACTTGCAGTATGTACACAAATGAAATGTATATTCACAAGATTGCAAGAGAGAGAGGAGGAAGTCTTATTCTTTGTAAGTAAAGAAGGCTCAACTCGTTTCTCATGTCTAAAAGGTTGCTCAGGTTGTAAGTTATAATTTGGAAGACAAATATTTTGTGAGTGCAGGGGGAAGGCTTGTGTGCTGGAGACATGTATATCCTTGTGTGTTTACAAGACACAACATCCCGGGACTTAAATGAAAAATACAAGGAGAAAGGTCGGAGCGGGGCTGGAAATCAGCGGAGAAAATGACACTCCCTGGTGACAAATAAAAAATATTCTTTAGCACACTCTCGTGGATGAGTGTATAATATAAGTTATAAGTTGTAGAATATTATACTCTGAACATTACATGTATTTCTTATATATTATGTATGCATTTACCACCAGAAGAACAACCTTATTTTTCTCAAAGCTGATATTTCTCCAAGGAAGCTATCTCTTCCACCGTTCCACCCCCATTCATACACATATAGATACATACATACATACGTACACTAAGCATTAGCTTCCCTGGATTTCCTGCGAAATTTACTATACACACTGGAATATCGGATGCATAACATTATGAAGATATAGAAGAATATATTATAAAATAAACAAAACACATGTTATATGGTAGTTGGTACGACTTGTAGTTATATTATAAATCCCAAAAATTCGGGGTCCCATCTTTTCCGCCGGAGTCCTATGTGCACATCAATAAGCATAATATCCCTGGGAAAAGGTACGAGGCCGGACAATATTTAAAACGCTCTTTTGACATTCCTCCCATATAAACGCCAGGAGTACAGGGCAGATTTCTCTCCTTGACAGAGGCTAAAAACTTGGGACGAAATATTTATACTTTATTTTTTGCTTTTTTTACTTACAAAATAATAAATATTTGTGCACAGAAAGATACATTTTGGTGCACAGAAAAATAACTTTTATATGAAAAAAATACATTTTGGTGCATAGAAAGATAATTGTTGTATGAGAAAAGTAATTTTGTATAAAAAAAATACATTTTGGTGCACAGAAATATAAATTTTATATGAGAAAAAAATTGTGTGTATAGTAAAAACTACGTATATATATATATTGTACATTTAATAAGTACGAAAAATGTATTTGAAGAATGAGAGAAATGAGGACTGTAAGTAAAGGTCTTTCTACTTACAAATGCAGTGTTTTCCTCCTGCCAGAGATTTAAACAGCAGGAGAGAAGAGAAAATAATGACAATGCTCTTGTTGCAATAATCATAATCGTTACAGTTCCCAACATTTTTCAACCCTCACAATGAGTCCTGCTTTTTTAACTAGAATTTCTCTTAGGTATACTGTATAGTTCTTCTATATAGATCTAACCATAGTAAGAGACAAAAATAGGAATACACGGAACATGTCCAACATATCATATATGATGTGTATATACATATATGTATATTATCCATAGAGAAATAAGAAATATTCTCATGGCGTTTCCCTTCCTCCACGGAGAATTCATCAAAAACTCCATGTTTTTTCGCTTTCTACACACTCACACACACACTGGAGCAACATATACATTAATATTAGACGGCATTATATGGACTGGTATAACTTCATCTGTATTTGACGGCAGCAGTCACATTTTTTTCCTCCAGTGGCATCACAAAACTCTGACAGTGTGTCTATATGCGTGTGCTTCAATTTGCCTTATTCTACATTTCTATGCATTGACATTCCGATTACATAAAAATACTCTGGCCCATCCATTCCGAATAGCAAGGGGAAAAAAATTTCAATATGACACAAGACGGAAGATTTGTCCTCACAAATGGTCCTCTAATACTCACTCCGGACGCCGGGGAAATTGGAAAAAGATGTCTTACTCTCCCGAGTCTATAATGTTATCCGGGCATACCCACCCGTACTTTTTAGCTCTATAAATCTTGAAAATATTTTGTTCAAGTCCCGACGACATTAGTGTCATTTTTTAGAAATCCTAGATTTTTAGTGCGTACATGTAAAATTTCTAGCGTAAAATCTCTTGATTTTGACCGTCCTATATAGGAGTTAAGTTAATAAATTCGTAAAATTCGGGATTTGATTCGAATAAGAGAATTAATGCTGATGATGTAGAAATTTGACAATTTTTGCTTGTCAAAAATAAATTTTATATTTAATGATATCATAGATGCAGCTATAGATGAAGCTTGCATTTAGCTTCTACAGGTTCTACAGCTACAAAATTATGCTTGACAAACATTATTAATACCCGAATTAAAAATGAGAACCTCCGTGAAATATCATGCGGTCACATCCGAATTGCATTATTTGATTTCGTTGACTTGTGCTACCTGGAAAGAAGAAAAAAAGATATTGCTGTTTGAAGAGGAGGTTCGAGAGCATGTAGGACGACATGGATGATATTGAAAGCATTATTAAACAAACTTGACAGCTCTTCCTTCCATTTGAATAGTTTTGATTTATTGAAAATAAATTCAACTTGATTTTCCTTAACTTATACATAGCACCTTAAGGAAGATCCTACGAGGCACTTAACAATGACACAATCGTGCTCCTGCCACTTGTACATCCTACAAATGTAAATTTTAAGTCGCAGAAAGTTTCTTTAAAGCAGTATCATAACTATATAGTATACACGGTAACAGATCTTGATGTGCTAAGCACATGCAAAAAATACTTTGGTTTAACTTCTTTAACACGCAAAAAATAACTCGGTACAACTATCTGAACATGCTAAATAACTAGGTACAACTATATGAACATGCAAATGGTACAACTATATCTAAACACGCAAAATAATTCGGTACAACTATATCTGAACCAGCAAAATAACTTGGTAGAAGTATCTAACCCAGTAGAATACTTGAGAACTAAGCATAAACATAGTATTACAATACTTTGGTGCAGCTATCTACGCACGCAAAATACTTCGATACAACTAACATCATTAAGTGAAACACTGATATATAACTTGGTGTGAAGAGAGTGACTGCTCTGCAAATAACATAAAAAGTAATATAATATAACTTTGCCAAGTTAAGCACATTTGACATTTAAGTATCTATAGTTCCTTAAATATTAATATTACATCATACTCATGTATATAATATTGTATATACAGATACTCTTTATAATATGAGCACATGACTGATACACTGACAATGAGATTCGCATTATTTTCTATGTTGCAATTTTTGCAACGAATTTCTTCAGACAATTTGCGTGTATGTGTGTGGGGTTTGTAAATGTAAAAGTGAACGTGACAGTGAGAGGAGTCAGTTCGCAGGAGAAGTTGTGAAACTATTTTTGTTATAACAGGAACTGTATATACATGTAGTTCTTAAAAATAGAGTTTAAAAATAGTAACATATCTATATAGTATACTGAACTTGGAAGTATGATAAACTCTGAAATAGGCAACGCACTAAACATAGTATTAAATAACACAAACTTTTGTAATAATAGCAATAATAGTGCTATGTAGGATAACTGTAACTCATAACTGTATGAATATACTTATAGTAACTCTTTTTCAGTGTTTAAACAAAATTATGAAGCCTCTCCACCATGGATACTGTTATTACCAAATTTTCCGAAATTGCATTTTACTTTTACAAGAGCACACAATTTCATAAACAGCTAAAAGGTTTTTAGGTTCAATGAGGTTCACTGTTTCACACGAAGGTTTCATAAGTAAATCGGACGGGCTTGCCATTTAATTCCGTGGGTACGAGACTCAGTGACGGATGAAACTGTTTGTATTTGCATTTGTCCGTGTAGGAACTATTGGGTGTGTAATAATTGGACACGTTGTAATCCGAGGGTGTTCGTGTCAGCGGAATGGACGAGAGTGCATCGCTAATCGATCGAAAGATTTCTGGTGGGGCTACGGCAGGGTCGTCGCTCGTCCTCCTTATTGTTTCTAATGGTGGTGTTGTTGCTTGGGCGCTGTCAACCCCATGGTGTTGAGATTCCGTGGATGTGCTCCGGCTGGAAGGAGATCTCAAAGTGGATTTGGTCGGGGATTCCGTCAAACGATCCCCTTGATCTTCCTTCCTGCTGCTGCTGCTGCTATTAGATAGGTCTCCGGAGGCATCTCTTTTTAACAAAAATTTTGCAACATTATCAGATTGTCCGGGATAGAGTTTCTCTACTCTTCGTCCTAATCTCTTTAATTCCTCCTCCTTCTTGCTTTCTTCCTTTTGCCATCTCTCCGTATTCTTGTTACTAAATTCATTATCCTCCTCCACTTCTTTGATGCGCTCGTCGAGTAGCACACCATTTTTATCACGCAACGTGAGCAGCTCCGTCGTCTTTGTCGTTGACTTCACATTGAACGTCGTCTCGAGCTCTATGGGGGCTGTGAGGATTCCTGCACGAATTAAAATCTCGTTCAGGAGCTCACCTGATGGGATCTGTCCATCTAATAAATGCCTCTTGAGCTGGGCACCTTCGTCGCCGATTAGCGGCACGGGATACCCATTGACAAGGACGATCTCATTCGTCTTGAACGTCGTACTCTTCTCACAGTCAACTACTTTCGTCCCCTTCCCGGCCAGAGACTCAACCTTCTCCTGGATAACCACGTCATCAATGGGGTCCATGTGATTCATTTTCTCTCACGATGAGTCGATAATCGCTCCAAATCCGGATTTGAGGACTTCCACGAACCTGCAAGGACGAGTTAAAATACAAAATATATTTATTTATACAGCAAATCTCATAACAAATCAGTTTACATTTCTATAATGACGTTTCATGCCTCTAAAGCTCTTTTATTATCCTTTCCTATCTATTTTGTATATACTCTCATCTCAAGTCGTTGTACGCCTTTAAACGCTTTTGATTCCGGTAGTAACACCAGTAGCTATAGCAAGGAGCAAGGCACTACAACATTCTACAAATCTACAGCAAAAGCAGTCAAACACCCGGAATTAAGCCTACGAACTTGATGAGATACAATGAATAATCTCTCTTAAGTCCTCGTAATACCCATCACGCCAACTGCATTTCATGCTGATTTAATTGAATGCAGAACCGTCGAGCACGAATGACTGAGTGCGGCATGCAACCCTGTTTTATTCACGTACATATATTATGTATTCACGTGTATTAAGTACATTGTATTAACAAACGTAAATACCTACTGAGCCGCTTTCAAATGCTCGTTTCGTATTCAGTTATTATGTACCACATGGCACTTCTGGCATATCAAAACTTTGAGCCACAGGCACTTACTATATGCTATACACGCTATAAATACT
The DNA here is from genome assembly GCA_034696945.1 of Lipothrix lubbocki. Taxonomy (NCBI): domain Eukaryota; kingdom Metazoa; phylum Arthropoda; class Collembola; order Symphypleona; family Sminthuridae; genus Lipothrix; species Lipothrix lubbocki. The sequence continues at coordinate 8,402 of JAQGAK010001552.1, read as the reverse complement.
TAATTCGTTTAAATGCCCAGGTATTCCTCAACAATAGCGAAATTGAAACCACGAAATTGCCCAATCTCCAATTCTCTTTAAACCCTTTGCTCATTATGTAGTTTGCTTGGTGTAACAAAACATACCAATAAAATTTAATAGTAAATAAATGAAAATATATAAAATAAATTTATTTAAATAAAACAAAATAATTTTTAAAAAATGTAAAAATTAAATTAATGAAAATAAATTCATATAAAAAACAAAATGTTAAGCATATTCCAGCATTTGATTACAAAACTACGACAAATAGCACAATTTGCATTCTGAACTACAGGATTATTTTGCTTTTCCTGAGAAATCCAAAATACCTTGCAAATAATGTTAAATATGTGCTGGTTATTCCAGCAACACCTTGTTCCTCAAAACAAACAAAAATATCCAGCATATACACAAACTCCATTGCTATTTGTGGATTTGTGTAGTATAGAACAGGGAAATCTCGTGGTTGTCCAATTGAAAATGCTGGAGAGTGTTGTTGTATTTGTATTGGTATTTATATATTGTGGAGAGTTTTGGAGAGGGAAAGCTGTCGCAGCGAGAAGAACAAGTCCCTGAAGAATTCAATAGCTCTTCCCCGGAACAACTTTTCAATTTGAAAATATGGCCATGGCCAGAGTGAGGAATTGGTATAAAGCCTGGTAAATCCTGATAACACAAATCTTTGTTTACTTGATGTTTTGGTGTCTTCCCTCCTGTGACAATATGAGCTTTACTATCTTCCGACCTATTCAAATATTTCCATTCTCATCTGGAACCCCTGGAATCCCCTGCATGGTAATTCCGCTGGAGGATTGGGAACAATGATGTCCCCGCTGCGTCCGTAATTTTAACTTGTTTTATACACTGGACATTCATTTTACACAGTCGACCTCTGTGCTTTAAGCTTGATGTAAGTATAAGAGAAACATTCAACCTAGAATTTTATTGTTTCATAAGAAAATTCGCCCTATACATGTATAGCTTACTTTACAAAAACTATGGACTCAAACTTCAATATTTGACCTGCCTTGAGCAAGGTTGAGCTCCGAGATCTATACGATATACGAAATATATTCGATCTATATACGTCGCTTATTGATAAAAATAAATAAAGCATCTTGATTCTTCACAAAAAGAACGGTCGACCGTTACCGTTTCGTTTTATGCACTTCCTATTCCTAGTATATACGAGAATATAAGCTTCTTTTTATTTATTCGACAAGCTATGAATAGTTTGAGTTTGAGAATCATCATCTCGTCGTTCTTCTATATAGTTCATTTTGTAAACTTGTATAGACTGGATGAACACAGATAAATTTAATACTGGACAAAACCACCAAAACAAAACATGGCAAAACTTCATGCATGAATGTATTTCCATGGTAAACGTATACCAAACACGCCCAAATGCAAAACGCACTTTTCAATTCACCGACACTATAACATAACCACCGGGATTTTTACATATGACGTTGTTGGATCATCCGCAGGAAGCTTTTATTCAACCATATACATAATTGGTAAAAACAAGCACGAAACTTTATGTCAACGATCACACACCATCACCACACCACACATTCAACGTTTTCATTATATTGACTTGCTCTGAATAATTTACTGTCATTAACGACGCGCCAGTACCGGAGATCGGACAATAAACCTCGGCGGCTAACCAAACAGTCATTAATTTATAAAGCGTATACCCGCACAGCCCACAGATCTAAATAATAGTCCATTATGGTAACTCATACAATGTAAATACCACAACGTAATACGCAAACTTAGCAAGCAACCCTATTAATTGACATAATAACATACCACACCATTTATTCAGGATTAATAATTATTATTATTGAGTAATATTGCAAATTGAAATATAAATAGCTTCAACTTTGATAGCGTCAGATGTAGCTATAATAAAAGTATCAGTAGCTTTATAATATCTCTGAAAAATACTAGAACTACACTTTTACCGGCACGCAAGTTGATCGATTATTTTTTACCATCAAAATTAAGCCAATTTATTTTTATATATTCTATACGAATACCAACTATGATCAAAAATATTCTGATAAAGAATCACCGGTAATAAATTTTCGACAGAAAATAATAATTCAATTAAATTAGTATTTTATTATTAAATTAGTAATATATTATGAAATGATAAATTAAATTAATAGTAATTGTTAATTTAATTAATTAATTATATTATTAGATTACCAACTGAATTTAATGTACTGCATTCCATGGATCAAGAATAACCAATCGGTAAGAGGTAAGAGGTAGGTCAAGTTTATATAACTAAAGCAAAGTCAACAAAATAATTATTTTAACCACAGCTATGGCAATAATAAATAATAATAATTAATTAACATTAACAGCGTCACGAAATGGAGCATTGGAGAACGACCAACGCCACCAAGACTCCAACCCAAACCAAGGAAACCCAAAGTACAAGAGACAGTAAACAAGACAAATAACAGCTCACCTGATGTTGAAACGGATGAAGATCGATGATGAGTGATGTTGACGGCGACAAGAGCGGATCAGGAATGAAGAGCTGCAATATCTGCAATATCTGTTATTGTGTCGATGGAGATCCCCTTTAGCACAGAACAGTTACAAAACAAGAGTTCGCTCGCCGTAAATACTATTATTAAATCCAATATAATGGTGTTTATTTGTGTCAACAAATAATAAATCAGGAAACTGTAAACCTATATAATCGGAGATTGTATACACAACAGGAGCGGAAAGAATGCACGGTGTCGAGACTATTATACCATCCGAGTATTATATTATTGGGGTTCATTTATTAAACTAAACAATCACGATGAGGAGCAGCAGGGGAAATGGAATATGTATACAGACACTATTTTATATATGAGTCAAAACTGCATCGTCGAGAGACTTGACGATCATCACTTGAATGGCAATTCAGCCATGCGGCTTTGTGAAATTCACAACATTATATATGATTTCGAAGAGAACGTGATCGCTTATCCTTCGCAGTCCAACGTAGAATTCCAACTAACCATAACGCTCTTTGTTATTCTTTCTTTCCTTCACAAATGCTCAAGCTTGATCGCTTCAGCAAGGTTTTTTATGTACCTAACAAATTTAACATGCAAATTTTAACATATTAGACGAATCTAACAAACGATTTTAACATAGGAATTGAACATGGAAATTGTAACCGATGTGCTTATATAGAAAATGCAAAAGGTGATATATGCAAAAGTGTAATATGGATGTGTTAGTTAGGTGCATTTAGTGTAATTTTGTTCGCAGCGTACCTTGATTCTCTATAGATGTTTACATATTCTCTCTCACAATCTTCAGACAGAAATGACTGAAGAAGCGTTAAAGAACTCATAGTCAAGGGTTTTGATTTTCTAGGGCGATAAGCATCTTCATGGGAACTAACTGCTAATTTGGAATGTGTGTGTATATGCAATGCTCAGGAATCCTTCGGAATGACTCCCCATATACATAATGGGTACCTTGAACTAGATAACGGTAGTGTGTTAATTACTCTCAAGACATCCCATAAAAGAGTTTGGAGGAAATAATGCTCCCGTTAAATATTATAGGGTCACGACTCCGTCGCTATATGGGATTAGTTAAGATAGAAATTTGTGTCAACTCCCCGTAGTCAGTAGTCACCCACAGTTTTCTGATTTCCCATGATTTTTGTTTACATTGGATGGACCAATTATTTGAAGTATTGGGGGAATGATGATGATGATGATATTGTAATAGTTGATTTGATATTGATATTGCAGTAGCAGTGGATATTGATATCGTGTAGTAGTTTGTGTGTGTCAGGCATGGGTGTAATTACGCAGCGCAAATTACCCGCGAACAATCGTTCCTGAAGAGTAATAAAAATTTTTATCGACTTTTTAATCGAGGTCTCCTTTTTTACACTGTTGGATCCGTATTGTTTCAGGAGCATCTATATAGGAGTGCCGGAGCTTCAATGGATGTTGAACGCGAGCCAAGTTTTTTGGAACGATATCGGATGTCTTCATCAAAATCCGATATACAGTGGTGATACTTGGTCTGTTTAAAGATTGACATGTTCAAGTTATTGTAGAACTAAAAAATTATTTGGTTGTACATAAGGATTATTTGTATGTTTAGGAATTATTATTGCTTCTTCAAATAATTACTGCAAAATTAAGAATTTATTAGTTCACTTGGATGTCTGTGGGAATTATTTCGAGGATTATTCTCTAAGAGGTATTGCGTGTGTATGTAAGTATCTGTATGTATATGGTAGGAATTATTTACTACATTTTGTTGAGGATTATTTTGCTATGTGTATAGGAATTATTGCATTCGTTAAAAGATTATTTTTTTCGAAGAATTATTGCGTTCGTTGAGGATTTATTTGTCTGTAAGAGAATGACAATTATTGTATTGCTGGCTGGTGTTAATTCGGAAATCTTGAAATTATTTGTAGAATCAAGACGCTAATGTTCCCAAGATCTGAAGCTCATCAGTTCCCAAGACCTGAAGCTCAAGAACAAGGAACATGAATGACATTGCGGTTTCTCTCGTCTCTCGGGAGGAAAAGTTTGACAGGATTCGTACACATTTCGGACTGAATTTATTACCAAAGCTTGACCTTAAGGATCATTTGGCTGTGCAAGAGGAAATTGCTGTTCGGCGTTTGAGCTATTTAGCCCTTAGCAAATATGTAGATCTAATACGCCCCTGTAATACGCATATAATCAACTTTTTCGACTGAACGTGATTCGGAAACTGCAACATGAGAAGAAATGAGGTAAATTCGAAGGCTAACTGTGTCCATGTACAATATAAAATAAACACATTGATAAAGTTTATGCATGCCAAAGTTCGATCACTTTTGTTGGGAGAAAAACGCTGAGACTTCAATCTGCATAAGTGCGACGTGAAGTTGTGAAACAACAACAGCGTAATTTAAATTGCATATATACAGAATTTTTATTACCAGCAGGGTTTGGTTCTCCGATAAAGTATTAACTACTATTTCCAAGCAAATAATGTTCCTTTATCAAATTCTATGTGTAATGTATGTGTGCAATGTTCTCTGCGGTATTTATCAAATCTATGTGTGTCTAAAACTTTTCTTTTTGTTATCAAATATTACAGGTCTGCAACATTCTCAGCAGTAAATCATATACGCTTGGGCTTGAATAGCTTATGTAGTTCGGATCTTACAGCTTCATCATGTCACATCGTGCAGCATTCTCACAGCTTAAAGTTAGTCAGATTGTACGACATTCTCAGCTCTAAAATACAACTTCGATAGCAGCCTTTTCACCTTTTCAAGACTACTTGACTTGAGAACGTTTGTTCTACATATACAATTTCCTAAAATCTACATCCAAGTCCTACCGTTATTGAAGGTATATTTCTCATCTTGATGGAACACTGCGATACGGGGTACAATTACGCAAATACACGTTCTTTTACATTATTCTACATATTATGCGTATACGTAGATGACTTTATCAATGAAAATGATCTCTTTCCTGCAGAACCCACAACGATCGTTCCGCACACGGCTCCCACAAAGACTGTTATTATATACACCCAAAGAATCCATCACGTTGACACTCCGGTCGAACGGGGCAGATCACAGTCATAGTACTAATACTGCTCCTGCTGCTGTTGTTGTTGTGCATTTTGATCAGATGTAAAGATTTGGAAGGAAAGGAACTATAATAATATGTTTTAGTGTCCTTTATCCTTTCCTTTTTATGCTCTTGTGATTTTTTCTATTCTCATATGTTGATATATCCTCAAAACTGATGCAATCAAGCAAAAACAGTTATTTCATGCTAGCCCCATTTTAAAATTGAGCTCTTCCGCGGACTTCCCACTGTAAATCTTAAAGCTGTGAAACATAAATGTCAGATTTTAGTTCTGTAGCTTTGTCAGATTTAACACGATTTAGCTTTGTCAGAATTTGAATGCTTTAACTTTGTCAGATTTTACATGCTTTAAGTTTGCCTGTTAGAACTTTGTCAGATTTTACCAGTAGTGTAGTACTGTCTGATTTTTTTCTCTCTTGATTTAACAGTTTTTATATGCTGTTTTTTGTACTTCTTTTTTTTATTGTCTTTTATCAGATTCGTTTCAAAACTTTTTGTCATTGGTGAATAATTGGATTCCAAGACGTTTTCACATTTTTAGTTTGTCTTTGATGACATCTTTTTTATATTTTGTATTCGAAATCCTACAAATTGCATCATTTGAATTTGTTTAATGAATACAATTCTACATTCGTTTAAAGTATTCTTTGACTTTTTAAACTTTTTTGTGATAGTTGTCTTCTAGTTTTGGATGTCTTAATCTTATAATACTAATTTTATATTATTTTGGCATCCTGTAATATTAAGATGTCTATTTAATGTTGGAAAATTATTTATATAATATTTTAAATATTTAAACTGTGTCTTTTATAAGGTAAATCAATTTTCCGAGCCCTGAACTAATAATAATTTGTTCACCTCTAAAATGTTACTCATCAGCTTTTATTAGCCAAGCCAAAGCTTCTTCTATACATATGAACAATACTATAAAATGTTTTATTAGTTGAAGCATTGAATCCTCACGTATAACGATAGTGCAGCCCTACAAACACAAAAGCGTCACTTGTTTGTCACTTAAGATTTATGAATTGTTAAATGTTATGACGAACCATTTGAACTATTTGAATACACCTAGTTATGAATATCCTCTTGCAATTATCTAGTTTGGCAGGGTTCAACAACGGGGATCGCTCAAGTGTGTAAAAGTTTCCTATACACCTTGAATGGTGTAAATATATGCAAAGACATTCACGTCAGCTTTGGGCTGCAGACGGAAATACATTTTAAGTATCAGATTAAATGAGTTATGGGGATTGTAATATTGCACTTCTAACTTGTATTTACGTTACTTGTATTTACGCTATATACACTACACAAAAGATACTTGTTATTAAAGTCTCATTTCTCAAGGCCAGTTATCTCTCCAGAAGAGGAATGAACAACATGTACATACAACATGCGTGCTATATTTGGATTTTGGATGACAATGTGTATTTTTTGCTCATTTGTTTGTACATAATTTGGGATGCAAATGTTAAGATTATTGTTTTTACATCCCAACATATCACATAGGTAATAATTTTTTTATTATTGTGTTTTACGTGCGGATCCCTGCTCGCAACTTATTACTACACACTTTTAACCATTCTCAGCTTAACTACATTGTTTGTATCCGCTACCAATATTATTCATGTGTTCCTAAAATTATTTTTATCTCTGACAAACATTATATGATGCGTATTTTGCATGTGTAGGTAACTGCGTTGGCTTCTGCGTGGGACTTGATTTGCCTTTAGAGAAGATACTTTCATGAATTATTATTATTATTAACAAACACTGTAACGTTAAGCTTCGTTTCAGCATTCGTCGCATTTAGCTTGTGCGTATTGTTATTTCTAATGCTAATTACTTACCACTTACCACACAGGAAAACTCTTATGCGTTATTGCCTATACTATACACACCTTCATATCTGTTCTGCTGCAAATTCACGTGCATGCGAATATTCCTTTTGACGATTATTAGCGCTGCAGTTAAGTGAAAAGTAACCCTATGGATAATCAACTTTTATGTACTACGGACAATTACAATTAGTCACAACTTCTGGAACTTGGAGCATTGCCAAGGATCTTGGAGTGCAAAGTTGCAGTGTCTAAATCTATTTAAACGCTTATCTTTTGAGCCCCAAGCTTTTAATGTGCTATTTTTTATTTAAATATTTTCAATTTCATTAGTTTGATTTAAATATTTGAAATCCTATTTAATTCCACACTTTTAAGGTACTTCAAATGTAGTTTAAGTATTAAAATTATAAATTAACTATGGATGTCATAAAAATCAACGCTTTGCCCCGATTTTTACGCTTTATTCGACATCTATGGACGGATAATGGTATCGCATTATCGTGATGATTATGAATAATGAGGCTCATACTAGAAACTTAAAAAAAAATGTATTTGTATAGTTGATAGCCAATGCAAATCCATGCAATTGTTCATTTCCAAATGCAATTCTGGAGAAAATAATACAAAACGCTGGTTACGAAGTAGAAATCCTCAACATCGTGACATCTGACGGTCATCATTATCTTGGTACCGTAATATTCCAAAGGGAAAGGCGGGAGCAGGAAATTCTACCGGAGAGCCTGTTATACTGATTTCAGGAACGGGGTTAAATGCCTCGAGTTTTTTATAGCTTCTGCCAGATTTTAAATTACTAGTAGTAGTAGTAGACTTTATTCGTAATATCAATATACATAAAATATTACAGTGTCAAGTAGGTCAATACATGTAT